>JASSUY010035638.1:0-30614 GCA_032466535.1 Forpus xanthops
TTGCAGTTTCAGTTGTTTGTCCTGTCACTGTGCTCCAGTGAGAAGAGACCAGTGCTATATTCTGCAGTAATTACCCATTTGGTATCTGGAGGTGCTAATCAGATTCCTTTTGAGCTGCTGGTGTTCTCATCTGCAGGCTGAACAAACTCAGTTTTTAGCGTCTCCTCATGTGTGAGCATGTTGGTGGCTGACTATTAGACTTGGAGTTATCGTGTATTGTGGAGTGATTAGCATGGCAGATAAAATTCAGCATATGTATGTATCCCATGGAGAGAAATAGAATTGAAATACATGCTGGAAAAAGCCTCTGCATTAATCCCCACCATTAGCAGGAATATGAAGTCATGGATAGTGTTCTTAATATATTTACTCTGAAGTGGCTGCATTATAAAAAAAAAAGGAGGGGGGTAATTAGGAAATAATGGGGAAAAAAAATAGTTGCTAGCCCAACTAACAGTTGGGCTAACAACTAAAAGTTATTGTTTGTCCTATATTAAATAATGTATGCAGTTCTACCTCCCTTGTCTCAGAAACAGTAAGATACAATTGGACGTAATATAAAGGGGAAAGAGGGAAGTGTGTATCTTTTGTACAAGAGAGACTAAGTCAAAAAGATGCTTCATTTTGGAGAAGAAACTAGTATGAACAGATCTGGTCAAGGCATATAAAAATAATACGTTGCAAGAGGAAGTTTAGCAGGCATGATTCATTTTTATTTCTTATAGCAGAGGAGTTAAAGTATGAGCAGGTTCAAAACAAATTGGAGTTAATTTTTCATGTGGTGCTGGTGCTTGAGCATGTTCTGTAACTGATTACAACAAAATGTACTGCAGCCAAAGTAGTAGTGATGGAACTAAATGTTCTTGAAGACTGGTTAGATGCAACATCCTGCTTAGGAGGTTTCTAAGCTGTTTATTGCTGGATGTTGGGAGGACAGAGCCAGGGAAAAAGTATTGTAGGGTGCTAGCCCTTTTTTAAATGTTTTCGTCTCAGTATTTTGTGGTGGTCAGAAACAGGATACTGGGCTAAATCAGTCTTTGATCTACACAGTATTGAAATTCTTTTGTTCTTAAAAATAAATGCCATGTAAATGTGATTATGCAGGGAAAGAATTATTAATACTAGCTGGAGACGAGCAAATTATCTCCAAAAATAACTTTGAACAACCATTTCTGCTCCTTCCAAAATAGGATCTCTCAAATTCCCAAGATACTCTCCTAATAAATCTTATGGAAGCCAATGTTCTGCTTTGCTGAAGAGGATATCCTTGTATATAAATGGCCATAGTAGAAGTGGAGGTTGTTCACACAGTCCGTAGTTGAGTTATAGAGTAAGTTGGCTATAAGATATTGCAGATGCTGAAAACATTGAAGTGTTCCTGGAGAGAATGGCAGTTCATGGAGAATACTGACAAAACACTGGGGGGAAAAAAATAATGTCTAAATTTGATTAGTAGGAAAACCCCCAAAAACTTGGCTTATGAAATCTCCCAGTTGTTACTGGTTTGAGGCTGGGAGAGTACTTACAGGCTGCCTTCTTGCTTATTCATAACTAGTAACTTAATGGAAGCTTGAAAATTTTCATATTGTAAATATTGTCCTTCCCTTTTCTTTAAATATGTTTTTAAAATATAAGGAAAACTCACCTATTGTTAAAGTTTAGCTTTCAGAAGATGCCAAGTGCCATTATTTAAGAAGTTGTATTAACTGCACTATGACGCTAATGTAAGAGGTTACTTCTGTGCGAACCTTTTTAGTGTGAGACAGTGAAACATTTTTAAACATCTGCCATTCATACAATTTTTGTATTGTTTATTTTACACAATAATTTTAAATAATTTTTCTTAGGAATTTTTGTAATTTCCATAAACCAGCAAGACTTTCATACATTTTCAGTATGAGAAGAAATACTTTCATTTTATAAATTAAGAGATTGACTTGGAAGAAGTTTGACTCAGATTATGTAGTTTCTGTTCATTATGAGTTAATACAAGTTCTTATTATTCAGCATCATTATAGTTTGAACTTTAAAACACTAACATAGTGAGGCCTGATCTACTGTACTGTTTACATAATGAGATGGTGGAGAAACTGATTTTTAGGAAAGATGTCTTAACAGTAAGCAGAGGTACTAGTTTAGGGGATAATTGGCCAGTCTATTCCATAGGTGATCAAAACCTGCAAAAGGTCTTTGCACATGAGAATCTGTTATATTAATGTAGAAAGTTGGTTTTCACTTTTCACAGTCTGTATGTGTGAAGCCAGAGTACTCTCTGAGCTATCCACTGCTGTCTTGGTTTGCTGTGTCAGCTACATAGACATAATTGGTTTTTGTAATGTGGGAAAACAAAATATTTAGTTGATTGAATCTTTAATTGAAATACCCTTCTCTTCACTTGCCTTATACCACTTGTCTTCCAGACAGTAGTAGCTTTTTGTTCCCTGTCTCAACCAGAGCAATGTCCAGGGAAAATATTAACAAATGTTCTTGAAGTTCATTAAGGAATAGTGTTATTAATGTGTTAAGCCAACCACTTGAAAGATACTTGTGAGGGTAAACCTGATTCTTATTGTAATGCATAGAAAAATTTGGTTGTAGAAAGGAACGTTATGGATGAGTATCCTTTAAATATATGCATGATAAAGTATTCCACTGCAATATGGTATTAATGCTTTATTTTACATTATCGTATAAGTCTCAGTACTTGAGTCTAAAGAATGAACTAAAACATTTAACAACTTGGCTTGTAATTTGGTAGATAAATATGTATTACGTAGTCTGTGACAATGGCAATGATTTTGTGAATGTTCAGATGTTAGATATTAATAGCTGAAAACAAAAGGCACCTAAAATAAGGCTGATTCTTAAAAACTCATGGTAACACAGCAGCATATTTGTGGAATGTATTTTTGGAAACTACATGGTGTAGTTTCATTGCTATAGACTTTTGAACAAGGGAATAATTAAAAAGTATAAGAACATGCACTCAGATTATAGTCGAAGTACTTTCATTTTGGAATAATTTTAATTGTAATAGTTTGGGATTTTCTCATAAGAATAGGCTCTTGGTCTGATATTTTCTTCTTAAGCATAGCTTCTGTTCCATCTTCCAGGGAATCTTGAATTTTGTTCTTCAATTACTTTTTTGGAGGAGCTAATTCTTAACTTCCAGTGCCTTGAGGAAGGCTTAAGTCTTTAAAGTAGGAATAGCTTTTCTTCTATAGCAATCAAAGTGTTTTGTGTATGAATATGAATGCAGTTATATGTAGCAATTAAGTGCTGTTATTAGTATCTGAATTAGCAGCTCTGGAATGGAGCCAGCTTGTGGTCAGGAAAGCAGCCAGTAGCCTGGAGGAGAAATGTTTTAATTAATATGTAATGACTGCTCTAGAGAACTCTGATTATTCTGGCAAGCTGCAGTTGTTTTTTTTTCGTATTGCTTATTTGGGACAGTTGTAATGCGATTTAAAAAATGTGGAAGAAAATTCATTGTACCGTTTTCATACTACAGGAGAAAGAGTAAGAATGCTTGAAAACTTACTTGAGCAAAGTGATAGTGAAAATTACTCGAATCTTTTGAATGTATTTTATAGCCACCAATTTCTTAATAGGGTCAAGATATTGCAGCAATAATTTGCCCTACAGAAATTAAGGATTTTCGCATGTGCTCTTCTGGTTTTATCTTAATTTTTTGGTGCTATTCATGAAGTATGAATGCGATAGGCTTTATTGAACTATGCATTCATGTGAAGTTAAACTTCAAGAACATTGTTTTTGTTTAAATAATAAAGCTGCTCATACAAGACATGCCCACAACATCTCTTCAAGTTTAATTTCAGTTGGACACAAGAGCTTCATATTAGGTAGATAAGTGGTAAAGCATGGGCTCCCACTTCTGCAGTTCAATCACAGTGCTGCTCTGATATGCTTCAGATAAGGCCACTGTCCTTCCTCTTAACCATCTGTTGTGTTGAAAATCAGTGGGAACTTCTCTTTTTAGGGTTTGACTGTTGTTTTAACAAAAAAGAGAGTTAAGTGAGAAGAAAGGCATATTTCTTTCATTAGGAAGCACGAAGAGCCAAAGTCAGCATGTTGTTAACTGAATGTAATTTGAGCGGAATGTTTTCACTTCAGGCTTTTTCTCAATTCCAATTATTTTATTAGCTGTACAAGCCATTAAAAAGTACTGTAAACTTTGGTTTCACTAAGTAGAATGCTAATTGAATCACAGCCTGTGCTAACTGGAAACTAGGACTGCTGGATCTGTATCTGTGACTCTGAAGCAATTTAGTCTATGACTTTATACACACTACTTAAACTCTATTTCAGTTGCTCAGTTTGTCTGTATGAATAGGGGGCACATACCTATCTGAGATTGGATTCTCATAACCAGTATTCTCTGGTGGTCTTGTCTTAGTGTTGGAGTTGCCTTTGTGTCTTGTCATACCTAGGCAGGAAAGTTCAACCATTCCTTGGAACTTTCATACAACTGTGAATCTGATGATGGTGAGTCTTGTAATGCCCACTTAAGAATCAGCTGTCTTTTCTCTTGGCCTTGCAGATATCCCAGGTGTCACAGGTACTCCATGATTCTTAGTGCTGTCCTGCAAGTCATGCAGAGATGCTGAGGTCTGCTTATGGTTGTGGAGTTGCCATTTACTTGGGGGGATATCGGGAAGCCATGGATGTACTACCTCTGAGTGTGTAGTTCATAGTCTGCCTTTCAGTCAGTATCACAGTGGTGCCCTGTTCTTGCTAGTCTTTTGTGCTTTCCCTTCAAACAACTCAAGCTTCTGCTGCAGAGGTGCAAGGGTGCCAGGGAGATCTTGTCTGCATTATTTGTACTCAGGAAATGCCTATGGAAGCAGCTCTTCTTCAAACTGCAACTTGAAACTCCATTATATTTATCTCATGCTCAAAAAAGCCCAATTACAGTCCCACTGCCCCAAAGTTAGGTCATGGTTCATTGAGACCATTGTTTGCTCTAAAATACAGGGTTGATTTCTTACACTCTCATTTCTGGCTTTTGTTAGCCATCTGTTCTCTTTTGTATTTCATTTATGTTGTAGATTCTTTGAAGAAACAATTTTTTTTTTTTTGTTTGTTTGCTCATTTGCTGTTGTCTTAAGTGCCTTGCACAGTGGTGTCTTCATCAGTGTGGGGGGCTTTAACAACAGTGGCACTTTAACAACGCTATGGAGTTTTGATATTGATAGAAGTACTTGCAAATATTCTTCATTAGGTCTCTTGGTTATATTTTTTATGCTGTTTCTCCAGCTGTGACTTTAGGAGAGATATGATAAAAAGAGAAATGCAGTCTCACAGATTTAAATCCATTCCCGGAGAGCTTTCATCTTCTGCACAATTCAAAAAAGTTGAAATATTTTTTCAATGCCTCCGGCATCGTTCACTTCTCCACTGCCTGTTTAGACCTTTTTTTGGTTGGTTTTTTTTTTTCCAAATAGAGGGGGATGTTTATCTACCTAAATACATTTGTTGTAACTTTTGTGCTACAGCAGCTTGCTTTACGGTTATGCCCTGGGAGAGCTGTTAGTTGTGACATCAGTAATGCATGTTTGAAAGAGTGAATAGGTGATTGCAAGTAAATGATGTGGTTCTGCCCCCCTGCATAAAGTGGAGCACAAAGCTGACTTATAATTCAAAATGAATAAAATTCTTGCCTGCCTAAGTTACATGAAGATACTTCTTGTACACCTGGAGTAAAAAACCACACTTGTGGCAGAAACCATAGTGTACTCACCTGAACTGAATCTTAATGTTCTAATATTATAATGATTTATAATATTTATAAACACAGTACGGTCTTAACAATGTCTGTATTACTGGAGCAGCATCAGATGTAGTGACATTTTTCCATTAAATACGGAAACGCTTGTACTAGCTTAAGTTTGTTTAGTTTAAAGTAAAATCCTATTTCGAATGTGTTTATTACAGTATAAAAGCCTATTGTTTGTTTGCTCATGATTAGCGTTCAGTATGATCTAATCTATGTAATTGAGTTAAAAATCTGTTTTAGAGTAATTAAAGTTTAGAATTAAACGAAATGTTGATTGATGTCAGAATGGATCTGGAGCTTCAAAGGTATCTTTAATGGTTTACTCGTCAGTTTGAATACTAGGCTTACTGGAGGAATAATTATCTTAAAAAGTAGAAGTAATAACTACTTACTGCATTCTTTGAGCTGGTAAAGTCTTAATTAGTTGATTATGAATTGCACAGGCGTTTTTTACCATGTTAGGTAAGTATATTTTAAAATCTATTTACATATTTAAAAATTACCCAATGTTTTGGCAACTTTTATGTAAGATTGTATGTTGCTGAACTAAAAGAAATACTAGCTGAAAGTTTAAATCACTTGGTCCTCTAAAATGCTGTCTTTTTCTATTCTGCAGCATGGGTGAACTCTCTTTCTATGGGGATGGTCTTCTTCTGTTCTCCAGTAGTCAGCATATTCACAGACCTGTTTGGTTGTCGAAAAGTAGCTGTCGTTGGAGCTGCATTTGGATTCATTGGACTCCTTTCAAGTTCTTTTGTAAGGTAAAAAAAACTTCTTTACCCTTGAAGTGTTTTATTAATTAAATGGTGGGGGGTGTAATTCTGATACTATAAGCAGAATATGAAAGGAAGAAATGCTACTTTATGTGTTAGAGTATAGGAACCTTGGCTTGTTTGGTTTTGTTTTTGTCTTTCTAACTATGACTTGTGAAAACTCTCAAGTGGTACTTGCAACTTGAAAATAATTTGAAAAATATAATTTTATAACCGTACTCCCTATTTAATAGGAACCACTATATATAAATATATCAGCAGCATGACTAATGCGATAAGATCAACAGCATTGCCCTGAATAAACTTGTATGTATGTTTCTTAATGTATGCTGTGCCGTAACAGGCACATAAATGCTGTCTTCCTTCCCCCATCCTGTCCCTTTTATTTACTTTAAAAAAAACCTGTTTGAATGTTGATAAATATGCAGTAGAATCTCCAGGAAGGTGTTAAGGTTCTAGTAGAATTTGATTTTTTTTTTTTAATTGTGACTTACCCTATTGCAAAACACAGGTACTGAAACCCCTTACTATAATGACATAATTAGGGCTTAGTCACTTTACAAAGAAAATTGAAGTTCTTTCTTGTGTTACTGAAAAATCTTGAACAGTAGTTGAGCATGTTTTTCCTCTAGATTACACTTCATTTTACACATTTCTGTAACTTTTGCGGAATAAACCCTAAGAAGTTCAAGAGCAGCTGATTTCTTGGACATGTCCAGTAGAAGATGAGGAAACAGGAAATTACTCATTTATTATAATCACCAGCAGAAATTGGTTAGTGAAGATAGAGTAAGAAGCAGTGTAGCAGGAAAATAAGCCACAGTTGCCTGTAGTTCTCGATCTACTTTTCACGCCATCCTTAGCAGAGTAAGCGCAGGAACACCGAAAATCAAAAATTTGGAAGACTTTCTGTGAAGATAAAAGTGTATCTAGAGACAGACTGGTGAAAATGTGTTTTCTGTTCCTGTACTCTGAACCAGGTGGATGAACAGCCATGCCATGTGGCACTATGCCTAAGCTAATACATCAGTTTGGGCATATGTTCGCTAATGTGGGAGCTTATACACATATTTACAGGAGGAGAAGACAAATAGTTCTGTCTTGGGTACTGAGACTAGTGTTTGTATTTATTCTTGGAAGAACTTACATTTGTGGGGAAAAAGAAAGCTGTTACTTGAACAAGCTTCTGATCCTGATTTTTTTTTTTCTTTTTTGTTGTTTTGATGTTGTTAATCCAAGTGCAAATATTTTGCTTTATTTTATTAAAGCCAGCAAACAAAACCCCTACTTCCTGCTATGTTTTAAGAGGCTTTTAACCACAGATGAGGTTAAAACTAAAAGCATGCATCTTGGAAAAGTCTTTCTTTCCCCTTGCTTCCCAGTAGTGTGATTAAGTGGTAAATACTAAAACGGTCTAGCTGTTATAAATGAAAGCTTTTCAAAAAGGAAAATTTTTTTTTTTTGTCTTTTGCACAAATGCTGTCATCCTTGTGTTTCCTTGATATCCAATGGAACAAGGGCACAAGAGGAATGCAGAAAGATTTTACTTCCTAAAGGGTTTTTTTGTTTGTTTTTTTTTTTTTTTTGTTTGTTTTTTTTTAAATTTGCTTATTTGAATTGTTTTAGAATTTGAGGTGAATTCCCCTTAGAGTACATGCCATGTTGCTGTGCATTCTTGGTGTTCTGTTACACTAAGCGTGCTTATGATGTTGCCAGCTAATTGTGGGAGTATAGTTCAGATACAGAAATCAGTGTTCTAAAAGTAAAATATTATACAGTAGATAAATGTAAATTTGATTTACTGCTTTTGTTACATACTGATTCCTTAATATAATTTTATTTCTTAGGAAACTGAGATGTAAGAGTATTTGTAATACAGGAAAATATATTACTATGTATGCCATGCTGCAAATTCTTGTAATGAATCTACAGATGTATGCAGAAGTTCTGTCCTTAATGTATTGTGTTCCTCCTCTCATTTTATAATTTCTGTTTCTATTTTTTCCTGGTTATTTTCCATTCATAAAAGTAATCAGCCTTTCTCTGTATGTTGTTTCTCTTCTCTTACTTTGTGTATGATCAATATAATACACAAAACCAAAGTTCTGGTGTCAGACCTTTGTTAGTCAAATTTCCTTAACACATATGAAACTTACAGAGGGATGCTGATGGGTAATCTGCAATAAAAAGCCTATTAAAAAACTTTTTTAAAAAGTTAATATATTGGCAAACAAATGAAAGTTTTCTATAACTGCTTTAAAAGCAGTTGTTAGCTGATAAGAGAAAAGCCCATTGTACCTTGAAAACATAGTACTTAAAATACTTAAGTCAGTCTGCATGGTCCACCTCAAATCTTGTATAAAAACATTTCTTACATGTTGCCTCCTTCATCTACATGTGAAAAAAGTTTCCTTTGACTTACTAATGCTATACTACTAATTAATTATACTAACATTGTTACTTCATGCTGTTAAGGTTTCCCACACGAGTCTTTTCATGTCACGTGTTTGACTGTGATCTAACACAATGGCTCTGCTTCATTTCAGTTTTATAGATGGTAATAGAGGAGAATCTTGTACTGAAGGTCTTCCTTGATATGAGTGAAAATGTTTCATTCTTTATTAGTGTGTTTTTCTTTTCTTAGCATATCCAATATCTTGGTAAAACCACTGAACTTAGAGTATTTAATAAAAACGAGAGTAGTTGTTTAAGAAATTTAGTACCTGAAGTCTATAATTTCCTAATATGTTATAAAAAATTGACAGGGGTTTTGGTTTATTTTTCACTAGTAATGGTGTTTACTGCTTTTGCTGCTTTATTTTTATAATAAACTATGCAATACTTGATTTTCTGGGTTCAGGAGCAGTGTTCAGTATTCCATTTGAACTGCTAGCACATTGATATAATGTGAAAAGCAAACCAATACAGTTTTCTGGAAAAGAAAAAGCCAAACCTCCAGCAATGGTTGAACTTACATTAGGTTAATTCACCCTGACAATAATTTTTTAAAGCGCTTTCTCTTAGTCTGTTTCGTGCAATTATACTTACCATAGATCATAGAATTGTTAGGGTTGGAAAGAGCCTTAAGATCACCTAGTTCCAATCCCTCTGCCATGGACCGGCTTAAATATATTATTGCTTTTTTCATCTGTTCATTCTGTGAAAATCTTAGTGGAAGGAATGGAATAATTGCTGAATTACACTTACACAGTGTATTTCAACTCTAAGTACATAAAAACTCTTAATTCCTGTAAACATATCAATTCATTGAAAAACTGTCTTGCATATGGTAGGTGGATGTGAGCATTCAGTGTTGTACAAACGCTAAGGATTCTTTTATTTTTCTTTTGATCTAGCACCATTGAACTTCAGTATTTCACCTATGGAGTTTTATTCGCCTGTGGCTGCTCATTTGCGTACCAGCCATCCTTGGTCATTCTGGGTCACTATTTCAAGAAACGCCTTGGACTAGTGAATGGCATTGTCACTGCAGGCAGCAGCTTGTTCACCGTGTCACTGCCCTTCCTCTTGAGAGTTTTAATTGACTCTGTTGGTCTATACAACACCTTGCGGGTCCTGTGTGTCCTCATGTTTATTCTGTTCCTGGCTGGCTTTACGTACAAACCCCTTGTTTCCAACGCCAAAGACACAGAGGGAGGAAAGAAGGGGAAGTTCAGATTTCCTCCTGAAAAAAAGATTTGTAATTTCTCAGTTTTCAAAATTCTCAGTTACCGAATCTGGGCTTTTGGGATTCCAGCAGCACTTTTTGGATACTTTGTGCCTTATGTTCACTTGGTAAGTGCATGTTTCTTCTTACATGTGATGTATTTAAAACTACAGTTATTTTCTTTTGCGTGATAGCTGATAGGAAGCAATAGTTGTTGCAAGTTTTTGTGTTGGGGAAAAGCATGATATCAATTTTGATATTGTCTGTTATTAAGAGAGCTCTAATCGGAACTGTTAGTGGAGTCGGTTAAAATTCTAGTTCCTTGTTCTCTGAGTTCTAAAATGCTTTAACCATGAAAGGAGACATTACAAAAGTATTGGTAGAGCTGTATACATCGTCAGTGATACTTGCACATTTCGGTGGAGTAATGGAATGAGTGAAGAACAGAAAATGAGTAAAACTTCTATGTTTTGATCCTTAAGTTGAGGTGCATATGTTAAAATTTGCAGGTTTTAGGGTGCATTTTGTTGACCATTTTCCAGGTTTATTAAAAGAAAAATACTTGGGTTTTCCTGTCTCAAACTTTAGCTTTGTTGTTTACTGCTATGCACTCATATAATTCTTTTATGTGGTGCTTCTAACTGCCAATTCAGCTGTTTTTTATTGTCACGTAGAACGTTAGCTTTTGATGATGGGGAAGATGTCAATCAACAATTTCTTATATGTGTCATAAAGTTAACTTGTTTCCCTAGCAGAGTTTGGGTTTTTTTTCTTTCCTTTTTTGAGGCAACTGGGAGATGCATTGCATGAAATGTATCTGGCTGGCAGTCACTGCACTGCTTACTTAAATGGTGAATTATTTTTGGACAGCTTCCTGGTGGTGCTGTCTGAACTGAAGAGGTGCAAACTAAAAGGCTTAAAAGGGAAAGAGGGAAAAAAACAAGCCAAAGAAACCAAAAGCCCATAACCTGCAATGGGATGCTCTATTTAGAGTATTACACATCCTTATATTTGAGAGAGTTTTATAAAGAGCATGAACTGATAACCCACTATAAAGATAAACAGATCATATTAGTTTTTATTATTCATCCATGATAAACCAGTAAGAGTAATTATGATCAATGTTTTCCCCTCCTTAAAAGCCCATGAATTTGTGGGCAGTATCACAAGTGCTGCCACAGCTTTCTGGTAATACATTGGCAAGGTTACTGACACTGCATCAGGTACTTGTTTTAAAAATTGCCTTAGGGTGGGGGATGGTTTGTTTTTTGAGTGACTGTAAACTGCCTTCTATTCATGGCTGGGTCTTGTTACTTAATTTTTAATTGTGTAGCTCTCATTCTACAGCACTTGGAAGTAGACTATTTCAAAAGACTGTACAATTGGATGACTAAGCTGTTGTGACATCTTATGCTATTTTCCCAGAAGTGTTGTAGAGATGTTTTGAAATAAAACAGTGTTCAGAGGAGAATAAGGGGGGTGTTTTAGAGAAGGTTGTTGGATAGGTGGTAAATGATTGTCAACACTTGCAGAGAACCAAAAAACAAGGCTATATAAGCAGTCACATAGAACCTCTAAAATACATTTATTTTACAAAAATCTTACAACTTCTTACCATGATGCTTATAGGAATGCTTCTTAGTTTTAGATGGGACTGAAGTTGCTGGTTGATTGACAGAGGACAAACCCCTCTATTTGTATATTATATAATTTCTCTTTTTATAGTCTGCTTTCACTCCTGTTTTTTTTTTTATTTTTTTTTTTTTTTTATTCCCTCCATATCAGATTGGCACAAATTCTGATTGCAAAATCAGCTCTAGTACAGGAAAACAACTTGATTAATGTGGTTTCTGATACAAGTGCTTGATCAACACTAGAAAACAGTATGGTGTTAGAATCTGATACTTTTAAGATGACCTCAAAATAATGCTCAGATTTAAATGGCAGCTTGCCAGCTTTTTTTTTGCTGTTTTATTTTTTTTTTTTTTCCCTCCCCTCAGTTTCAGAGGAACCATGAAGCTGAGCTATGCTTAACTATATTTATAACACAGTTTCCAATGGCAGTCAGTTTGTTCTGTATGCTGTTTCTGAGATGGGAAGCTTCACCAGCTCTTAGGAATTCTTCCCTGATAAGCACCACCTCCTGAAACCACAAGTTTTTGTTTTAACTGCTTGTCTCTAAATACTCAGTTTTTCCTATATAATTCTCTGGTCTTCCTGTAAACCAGAGAGGAAAATATTAAACAATTTATAGTAAGCTCCCACTACTTTTATTTAAAACCATTCTAAACAAGAAGCTTAGGTTCCATTCTTGGCTTTGCAGATCGTATTATTAAATGGAAAGTAGCTTTATTTTTTTTCTTTGATATTTTAAAACATCTGATTTAAATTTAATGCAAAACTTAGTTTAGGTACCTTTCAATATACACAAAGAATCTATGGAGGATTGAGGTACTACTTAACTTGTGTCATGTACCCAGGACTCTTAACCATACTTGAAATATTAAAGCCTAAATGAAACTTTGATCAGCGAGTATGATAAGGATGGTAATAAACAGTTTGAATTGGAATAAAATTTCATGTGTTTACACTGCTAAAAAAATACTATGTAGGTAACATCAGTGTGAGATTTCTGTTTGCTTATGTATATGGCCCATTAAGTGCCATGTGAATGCTCACTAATCTTTCAGAAAACTTGAAATAGAAATAATTTAATAAAATTATCCCTAGCTTTACTGATGAAAATTAAAACTTGTATTTCATAAATAGTAGTATTTCTGCTTCCAGAATGTATTAAGATTTTTTTCTAACCTTCATTCTTGGGTAAGTGACCAGTATGAAGAGTGTTTTAATACCTCCAGGTCATATATTTAAGATTTTGTTGAGTTTTTTTAAAGGCTTTTTTTTTTTTTTATGCAAACATGAGCAAGTGAAGAACCATAGCATTTATTGCTGGTGGGCAATGATGCATGCTGGGGGACTGTTTGAAATCTTACAGAATTTCTGTGGATCTGTATTTGGGAAAGTGTCTAGATTAGTCTTCATCAAAGGATTCTGCTCATCAACACAGGTACTTCAACTCCAGTAGGTAGCTCTGGACTTCCTTAATCATAGCATTGTCTACTTTTTTATAACAACCCCACATTTTGTGTACCGACAGAAGTACATAAAGTACGTGCTTCCAGATAAGTCAAAGGCTATAAGTAAAAAATAACTTTCTGCTGATACATCTGCCAAACCCGATATTATTTTCCTCAGCTTTTGAAAAGGAAAGGTACTATTGTTCCATTGTTTACTGCATATTTTTGAAATTGTAGCAATAGTGGAAAAGAGATACAGCACTTGGACAAGTGACAGTTTCTGTCATGCTAAGGCTCTTGTAATTTTCCCACTGTTAGGGTTGACCAACAATAGCTAGACTGTTAGAATGGGATGCTGGTTCCAAGTGCCCTAAGAGAAAACATTTCAATACGGAACCTCATGCCTACAATTCTTCCCTTTGTCCTTAGACTTGGTTTCTGTACTTAATCAGGTGCCATTTTTCCCACCTGGAAAGGCAGTTTCTGCTGGAGTGTTGGGTGCTCTTGACCATGTGGTGAAACACAGGTGCTACAGGCCCTACTGGTTTTGGTCATTGTGTATCACCCCTCCATGGCAACTGGAGGTTGCAGACTTGGTGTGCTCTTGTCACTGCACATCAGCTGCTGTCTTCTGGCTTGGTGCAGCAGAGAAGCATCTAGTGCCTCAGAAGCACTCAGAGACTCTACTTGGGACAAGCCCTGATTTCTCTCTCTTGTGTTCCTGAAACATATTGGAAGAAAAGGGGATATACATTCTGACAGTTATAGTAGGACAGAAATGAAAGCTCCTGAATAATAGAATTAGCCAGGAATTCAGAGTTTTAACCATATGCGCCATATTTTCTAGGTAGAATAAAAGATGTTAAAACCAGAGAAAATAACCTGCTCTTGAGTAAGGTTCTAACTAAAACGAAACAAGTGAATTATGGCATGCTAGTTAGGATTCATAAAAAGCAGCTGGCAGGAATTACCAGTCTCTGACCGGTAGATACAGCTGCCTGCAGAATAGGCATCATATTCCTTTTGGCTCTCTCTGGGGAAAACCAAAAAAGGAGAGTTTTTCTTATCCCAGTTTAATTAGTGTCGAATTCCATTAGTAGGCGTTCCATTCCATGTGCTTTTGGGGAACTGGGTTGGGAGAAATACTATAAATAGGTTTTGACTTACAATATGTAATGGTTTGAGTTGAGACTTCTAAAACATTGATTCAGATTGTTGAAGAGCAAACTGGCAGTTCATAGGGTTACTAAATCAAATGGTTGTTATTCCTTTCAATTTTTAAACTAGTCTAAACTGCAATGATTTGAGAGTTTTTTCTTTTAATTTCTCCCTAAAATAGGCAAATAGCCAAATAGAAACTAGTCTAATTCATTCAGGTTTAAATATGAGTCCACAATAGAAATGCAAACCACTTTCCAAGTTGTATTTAAAGGACTATCTCAAGGAAATGATTAAGTGTTTTGGGAGCAAAGTATACCTATCACAATGCAGTAAAAAAGTGTGTATTGATAAAGTTTACTTTTCGAAGTCTAAACGTTTCTATGAAGAAAATACTTCTAAAGAATGACTACATCTCTTTGAAAATTAAGCTTGTTTAAATATGGCTATAGGCTTGTTTATAATTGATAATGCAGTGTTACAGTTACCATAACACTGACTGTTCTCTTAAACCTTCAGAATAGCTCAGGAAAAATAACTTCAATATTTCTCACCCTGGTTTGCTACCTATTCCTCAATTTACTGTGTAAATCTGACTTTAATGCTTTTCCACATACAAATTCCGTGATGGATGCACACTTGCATACGTAGAGATTTTTGGTTAACAGTAGCTATACAGAGTGTGTGTGCTCTGTGTCTGTGTGCTGCTTGTTTAAGATTTGAAAAAATGGTGTGTGCCTGGCTATTTTTCCAAACAACTACCCTGGGAGAATCTGTTTTCAGATAGATTCAAATACTGTATCTATACTCCTCCATAGATACTGAAGTTTTAGTCTCATTGCTACTCTGAATCTGCACTAGTCAGGAATAGCTTCAGCTGGACCTCGAAAACAGGGAAGTGAGACTGCAGACTTAATGCTTGGGAAAGGTAGGTAGAACCTGCCTCCGATTCTAGAAACTGCCACTGAGAAGCAAGTTTCATCTTGGTCTCTGCTTTAAGGTTTGTGTCAACTGCATAATGAAAAGTAAAGAGGCTTCCAAGCAGCTGACTAGCTAAAAGTTATTCCAGAGAGATACAGCAGCCCCAGGGCCATTGTTTAAGCCCAGACTCTGTGGCTCTGCTGGCATTGTCTTTGAAAATGGGAGGTTGGCTGGCTCTGCTCTTCAGTTGCCTTTTCAGACTCCTGAAGAAACTTTGTGATGATGAAGCGAAGGTTTAGTCTCTAAGTAAGCCTGGCTGCCAGTAGTGAACCCTGTGTAGCTGTTTATCACTGGAAAATAAAAATATTCTGCAGTGTATATGTCCTCTTTGGTGCTCTGATTCGCTGTATGAAACCAGGAATACACTGTGTCCATAAGAATTTAGGGGAGATTTCCTTGTTCTTTAAGGTATTATACGTTGCATGAAAGCAATCAATTTGGCTGCCTTTTCTTTTTATAGACCTTAGGAATGACTGGGAAGACGTGCCAGTGATGACAAACATTCTTACCAGGCCACTAATCCTCTGCCCTGCTCAGTCCATAAACAACTGTGACAGATTGAAAATCTTGCTGTGTTTCCTTTGGAGACTGCTTGGCCCATTTTGAGCATTTGAGTTGTCATTACACAGTCATTATGGGCTTTTTCACCTGGATAATCTTTCCAGTTCAGTTTGTTTCCTATTCATTGCCTCCCATGGTGCTTCAGCTGCTCTTCGAATGAGACCTTTTTCAATAGGAAGTTTCCTGCAAAGTGGGAAATTACTCTCTTTCATCTCAAAAAAATATAAAAAAAAAAAAAAAGCTTTGGGGAAATCTCTTTATCTGCAAACTGAATTTAAACATAATTGAGACTGCTTCTTATGTAATGACTTTCAGAATTCAGCATTTCCATTACAATGCCGCATGTGTGAAGTTCCTTAGCTTGTGTTAGGTCAAAACCATTAACAATAACAAGGCCCTTGTCATTTGACTTGTTGACAGCTTTTAGGATTTTGACCTCAGTCTTTGTGGTAGCTGACTAATTCAGACAGATTTTCTCTACAGAAAATATTTAGTGGTGAAACATTTAGACACCTCATCAAAGACCACAGAGTTTTTAAACCCTTGGAGAAGTCAAACATTTTCCCTTGGTATGAAGGTGATGGTGACCTCTTCGATTTCCACATTTGCAAGGGCGTACCTCTCCTGTGGCTGGTTCTAGAGTCTGTTCAGGCTTACAGATCAAAATGCAAAAGTGAAAATGTACATTGTGCCACATACCAGGCTACGTGTGTGATCACATGGGCTGCTGAAGGTTGGCCTGTTCCAGAGGCAGGCATTTAATGTATATGCTTCTGCCCTCGTGAAATACTGGAAGAGTTTATTAAGTGTGTGTGGAGAACCTCCTTTTGACATTGGGGCAACAAGTTCCCTTGGGGAAGCTCACTGGTTTTAGTGGCAGATACAGTGCCTTCAAAATGAAAACTGCAGAACTCAGGAATCTGTTCTCTAGACAATCTCTGTGCTTAAAGGGAGTTATGGACAATACTGCAGTTGTAATTTCTGTGATCAGAGAGAAAGGACATGATCCTTTTGCTGTATAGGGAAGCTTTATAGCAATGTATTTCAGATATATCTCATCAGAACAGATGATAGGAACTTAAAGGCTAAATCATTTAGGCAGTCTGCTTCTCGGGTGGAAGCCAAATTGCATTCAAAAATCTTTACCATCCTAACAAGACACACATTTTTATTCCTGGGAGGGGCATGGAGGTGGTGGGAATAGCTATGAAGTACTTCTTAATCATAAAAACTTCTTAATGCGTACGGACAAACTAATTTTCTAGGCTGCCTCACAGAATTACATAGCTCAGGTAATATTAAGTCTGTTCTTTGTGTGGCTTAGTCTCTCTCCAGATCTTCTGTGTTTGTTACTTTGAATTTGCTAGGGCTAGTACTCTACCCTACCCAGACAGTCTGTCCTTGTACAAAAAGATAGTGCTGTCTGCTGGTCTATACTTCTTAATCTGTTGCTGGAACATCCAGTTTGTTCCTGTTCTTTAGCTAAGAAGTCTTATCCTCCCCCATGTTGTGACTCTCCCACCTCTCCCCCTTAGAAACAACATAATGAATAGGAAGACTTGCTGATATGGGTTATAGAAAATGCAGATCTTTAGCAGATTTTACACCCCCCCTTGTAATGTAAGATCCTTGCCTTCATGTGATTTAACTATTCCACAACTATTTACCACATCGAGCCGCCTTCCTAAAGTGAATCAGGATAACTTGTCCTTCAACTCTCTATCCACCAGCCATTTTGACTTGTCTCTACCCATTTCTCACTTTGTATCACTGATGTGCCTTCTTTTTCTTAAGAAAAGATCAGATTCTGCTGTGCAGATTCAATGTTTGAACTTTCGCCCCCTGGAACATGTGCCAGTAAAAACTGTCCTGTTGTGCAATCAACTTGGAGAAATGAAGAGCCAAGGTCTCAATTGATTCTCTGTGGCCACAGTTTGTCTAAGAACTTAGATGAAATTCTTGCCATGTACTTTAAAACTGTCTTAACTTCCATATACCAAATTTTTGAAAAGCCTTATTTAGTCAGGACAAAATAATTTCTATTCTGCTCAATTAGAAAAATAGTAATTTTCCACTTGTAGACTGCACCTTCCCCAAGCAGAAGCTTTGGGTCATTAAGAAGAATTATACTGGAAAATACTAAGTGTATAGAAATCACCCAAGATTCTCCAAGTGGATCTGAGCTACCATATTGGGATAATCTGTAAGATAGTCAGGATGAATCTCACTGCAGTAGTTGATGTTCTGCCCAACAAGATCCTATCATCATCTGTAATGTTGCTTACAAATATTTTTGTAACTCTTCATGCCTTCTCTACTCTTGTTGTGTTCCTTAACACAAGAAGATGTCAGGTGCAGCATCTCTAATGTAGACTTATTTGAGAAACCAGTTTCATCTGCTCTCCTTGTAAGAGTGGTTATCTCTGCATAGAAAGTGATAGTTGCTTCGTAGTCCCTCCAATGGGACATGCATCTGCTCAAGAAATCATAGTAGAAAGGAGTTGCATACCTTGCAATAAATGAAGCTCTTCAGGTTGTGCATTCTGTGTGCACAGTCCTAATCCTGTACCGCTCTCCTCCCTTTAAGTCCTAAGTCCCTGGATTCCACAGTGGATACAAAGAGAAGCACAGATATAAATGTCCTTAATGTCTGAGTGCAAAGTATGATGAAAAGTATGATAGTATACTGCATTGAGTCTAGTAACCAAAAATCTCTAAATTTGAACATACCCACAGTAAAGTGCATACACATAGCACATCTTGAATAAATTTACTTCTTGTAAGGTAAGTACTGTCTCTGTTTTGTGAACCACTTGTATTATATCATGACTTGCTACTTTTAGAATGTTGTGTAAAATAATATTTAATTGTTACATCTGGATTTTTTTTTTTTTTTAACTTAAACTGAAAAGCAATCAGCCTCCATTACTACATTCACTTTCTTTTATGGGCTGCTGTTCAAGAAACCTGTTCATTTCTTCGGATTTCCTACATCAGTCATTTGTCTCAAGTCTTATCACATCCTTTATTCCCCAGGATCTTTGAGTTTGTTGTGTATTGATAGGTTTGTATCTTTCAAATCATGTCCAGTACTAACAAATAACTCTGTGTCAAGCAGATATTTCTCTATACTGTAGTTACTCTAAAAAGTTTAAACTGTAGGTCTAGTTGTAAATTTAGCACTATTGCCTTTCTCATCCACTTAATCTGCCATATTTGTCTCCAGATAAATAGTTGTTGGAAGACTAACAAGGCACTGGTTTTGTAAAGGTCCAATATAATTATTAAGCAGATACCTCTGACACCCCAGTGGCTCCCTCTGCTTTACTTGCTTTTCTAATCTTTGCATTTATCTCCCTTCAGATTTCAACATCTGCTGCAGTTTGACTGCCCAGGTTAGTGAAATTTTCCCCCTTTATCCACTTTTGTAACTATCTTGTGCACCCATTTCTTCCCCAGTATTCTTCGATGTGGATCTGGCAGATATATTCTTGGCTAGACTGTCCATTTTCAACATTGAGGTGGGTGGAGGTGGGAAGAGAGATTATTTCCCGCTTGTAGTTGTAATGAAAGAATATTTAAACTAAGTTTTCCAAATAAGTATTAGAAAAGAATAAAAATCCTAAGTACAGAAAAAATAGAAACTGAAAAGAATAAAACAAATAGTTCTGGGCTTTTTAGAGGTAAATGAAAGTTTACAAAAAGTATTCTAGGTAGTAGGTTTACTGAAGTACAAACAGCAAGATGATGTTAAAGGATAAGAGCAAAGCAGATTTCCTCTGGTATGTGCAATACTAACTGATCAAGAGGTCCGAGTACATTACGATTTCCTTTGTGTCAGTCTCTAAAAGCACACTAGTCAATGTACTCTTGAATAATACAAATTATTCTAATAATAAACACTTCATATAGTTTGAAGTCAGACTAAATTGTAAAGTGTATTCTCTCTCTCTCTTTTAAATCCTATTTTAATGATAAACTCAGCATCCTGTCTTTGGGCGCTTGAAGCATTCTGACCTGAACTAAACTATTCATGCTTCACAAGTCCCCATAATCCCAAGATCACACTTTTTTCCTTCCATCTTCATACAAACTAAAGAAAAGTAATCACACTGGTTAAGAACCTTCCCTTAATCATACATAGACCTTTTTGTGTCCAATTTCTGCTCCAGAAATTGCTGCATAGAAACTCTCTCTGCTTTTTAGAATCCTGTTCAGACTTGTGAATTTCTTTCCATGTGTTTTGAATTCTCCGTTGAGGAAATCCTGGAACCTAACTCTTTCCATTTGATTGTTAGTAATTGTCATGCTGTGAGCTATTATTCAGGTTCTTTTCTAATTTATTAAGATTTGTCATTACTTCTGAGTGGAATATTTCCTAGGAAAAGGGAGAGAAGTTTTTTTGATTGCTCCAGGCAGGTAAGAAAATTGAACATAAATGTCTGTATCAAGTAAAGGCTTTACCTCTATGAAGAGCAGGAGAGACTATAAGTATAATCTTTGTGGTGTTTTAAATGAAAGTATGACTACTTCGTTCAGTTTCTCTGGACCCTGATCTGGTAGATATTTGGCAGTGTGCTTTGGAATTTCATCTATGATTGAGACTTTAACAAGAGCTTTCTTCTGTGTTTCCCAGTAGAATGAGACAGGTGCTTCACCCAGCTCTGTAAAAGCTGAGGTGATGGCGACCATGTCCACAAGTAGACATCTGATATCAAAGTGCTATGGACACCCTCATAAATATGTGGCAGTTGAAAAAAGGCCTGAGAATCAGTGTTTTAATTTTAATTATCTAAGGAGTCTAGTCCTGAAAACTTGATCAAAGTAGCAAAAGGTCTGTTGAGTAAGGAAGTCAAGTCTCTTTTAGCAGATGACAGTATCACTGTAGCATTTAGTTGGATGGATGAATCCTTACTTTACTAACCAGTTAAGTCCAGTTTAGTTGTATGTGTACTGTTCAAGATTGGTAAGAAATGCAATCTTTGTAAATTTTAGAAGGGACTACTGTAGTGAGTCATTGTTCTGTGTCTGTGTGCATACCCTTTTCCCCCTTGTCTCCCTCCCAATGAGTTATACGGTCTTGTCTGGTAATCTTACTGCTACTGATGGGTTGGAAAATTTACTTAAGGTAGCAGTGCTGTTTTGTAAAATGGAAACTCTTCCTATAGTAAAAGCTTTTTGTTCCTGATTAATTTTACTGATGTAAATAAATGCTTATTTTTGTTCTGATCTTAGTCAGCTTCCCATGTTTCTCTTTGTTTTTGTCATCTTCCTGTCTGAGTAGTTACAGAACATGAGTTCTCGCCTGCTGAGTTTTTCAGTATGGCAGGTTTCAGAGGCCTTGAATCAGTTTTATTAGCTGTCTTTAAACACCTTTTGCAAGCTGAGGGGTACTTACTTGCCTCACTTGACTCAAAGACCTTTAGTTTGACTAACTCATCCTTATGGTCTAAAGAATAAGAGGTTTCTCCTGAGAGCAATTTGGAGCATCAGGGTCAGGCTTCTGAATTGCCTCTCAAAGAATCTGCCTCTTTTTTATCAACGAGGAAGACTAGCTGGCTAAGGCAGCCATCTTAAGTTCAGCAGTGAGAAGACATCCTTTTGTGACATGCAAATGTTGTAGCTAACACAATATTCTAATAAAGGTATCGCTTGTTGTATTATGGTGTTAGCACTCATCTTTTTTCACTTACTGCTTCATTTAATTGGTTAATACACAGTTCCACTTGTTCTCCCATACAGTCAGTTGTAAGCTTACCTTCAGCTTTGCTAAACTGAATTGTCAGAAGCTAAAAACATGCTTTCTAAGAAATTTATCAGTATTTCCAGCAACTCCTAATTCAGGCAAAATTAAGGAAGGAAATCACTTTTCTTAATGTATCCTTGTATTTATTTCTGGATAAATAGTATATGCTGTTATAGAATTGTAGAATCATATAATGGCTAGTGTTGGGAAGGACCTTAAGGGTATCTAGTTCCAATCCCCCTGCCACGGGCAGGCTCTGTTCAGCCTCGCCTTGAACACTGCCAGGGATGGAGCATTTACCATGTCCCTGGGCAACCTGTTCCAGTGTCTCACCCCCTTACAGTAAAGAAGTTATGTATTCCTCTTCTCAGTATTCTCATTCTTTTTATTTTTAAGCTAGGCTAATGAAATTTTACCTTGGCCTTGACTTTTGAACAAATAAAGTATTATCATCACTAGACAGACTAGTATGATAGATGTATTTTTCTTAATGTTGGGGAAGACTAAATGGATGAGAAGCAGCAGACTTGTATTGCAATTTTACTTAAGTATGCTAAATTAAATTGATCCATACTATAACATTTTAATTTAATATTGTAAGAGGATGAACTTATTATATTAGGTTTTAGTTGCTTTGCTCCTATTAGCTGCTTTGAGAATCCATCTTAAAATGTGCTTACAAAAATTAGCCAGTGGTTATTTAAAAAGTCCAGTGTGTACAACATTAATTGTCAGTGGTTAATGAAGTATTTTCTTGTTACTTGGGTATTTGTATAAGTTATCTTAATCCATTGCTTTGATAGCCCATAATTTCTTAATCACAGCATATCATATAATGTGGGTAGTTTTAATTACGTGTTATAAACCGATAACACTTTATCACATTGGTAAATGCTGCAATGATTTGAAAAGAATGACTTGCATTATGCCCCTAAGATTTAAGTTGTGATGTCAGGTAATTGCTTCCTTCAGTCGCAAGGTTACTTTTACTCAAATGTGCAGGAGAGTTTCACCAAGCTAGAGCTAAAGAATAAATAATAATTAAAAAAATCAAGTTTACATTTGTGATTACTAAGACACCTATCAAATTACTTCAGAAATCATAGAAAATAAGAGTGGAGGTATCCCAGTGCTTTAACCAGTTTACCCATGTTTTTGAGTTTGCCTAGTTTAGTTTGAGTACAGACTTACTTTGTTAAAAGACTTAAATTTATTTATTTATTTATTAAGTCATGCACATTGCCAGATCTTTCTTTTGGGTTCTGAATACTTGGGTCCGTGACTTTAATAGTGAGTAATGACCAAACCAGCACATAAGAATTCAACTGAGGCCTTACTGGTACAGAGAAGTATGTGAAGGTCACATGTCATGAATTGATAAACATTCTATTATTTTTGCAATGCGATGACATTGGAACATGCTGAAGCTTTATCCGCTAAACCTTCAGTTCTCTTTCTAAAGAGCTGTGCCAGATAATTCTTCCATATTGTATTCATGCATCTGATTCTTACCTTATACAGTGTTTTTTATGAAATTAAGCACATTTGTTTCAACTATTGACTTATATGCCAGGATGCCAAAATAATTTTGAATTCTAGTCTTTTTTTTTACAGTGCCTGCAACACTTATCATTTCATGTAATTTGCAAATTTAATAAGTATATATTCTATTTCACTGTCCACATCATTAATGAAAATGTTAAATAGTGATAGATTTGGGAAGGTTTTTATGGAGTCTTCTTTGCCATATTCAGTTCCAGTGAATCACTAATTAAAAATAGCTTTTCCAAACATTCATGTTTACAGTTGTTCTATTTAAGTCATATGTTCCAGTGGCTCATAAGAATTTTTGTTTGAGAGAATTTCAAAATGCTGGCCAAGGTCAAGATTTGTTAATTTGTCCTTCCCCTTGTTGTCAAGGTTTGCTGCCTACCATGTAACAGAGGAAACTTAGGGTGTTTTTCTCACCAATCTGTGTTGATCCTTTGTTTATGATGTTAGATAAAACAGTTTTGGGTTGGTTCTTGGAGTTTGTTTGTTTGGTAGGGTTTTTAATTTGTGTGTTGTGTTTTGTTTTGGTTTTTTTTCCTGTTATTTTGGAAATTCAAGTGAACGTGATTGACCTGTAACTCTCTAGGACTTGCTGTTAGAGCTAATTTTGGACAGCGGCTAGTTGAGTTTTAGAGTAAGGTAAGCCCAGGAAATATGTGGCTTTAGGCCATAAAGAACAAGCAAAACTAAGACTGCAAGCTGTGGATTGCAGTCACAAATGGGAAACAATTTAAAAAATGTTAAAAAAAAGGTAGGTTATTTGACCATTCAATTCTCAGCTCTCATTTACATGTAAACAGTTCTTACCTACCCCTGGCTTTATTCCTTATCCTTGTTCTCAGTCACCGTGAGCTTCCACAGTTACACATGTGTCTTAACTGGCATGCTGCTGCTGCCTGAGTCACACCAATCTACCAGATTTCTTTCTGCTGTCTCTTGTGGCTCCAGTGGGTTCCAGTGTCTGTTGATGTCTCTAGGAGCTACTGTTGAAGCACAGGACCTGAAAATACCTGAGAGATGGAGTGGAAAAGGGAAAGAATAGAAATCATGGACTGTCTTGTGCTGCAGTATAGGAGTTGCCTTCCATGCTTCAGGCTTTCTTCAGTCCCCTTTGTGGTACTATTCCTTGAATATATTTCAGGTCTACAAATTGGCAGTCATTCTCTCAAGACATAAGCGCTGGTTTAATTTCTTTAAAAATAATTAGCATTTGTGACTCTAAGTAGGAAAAACATTTATTGGTTAACAACCAGTGCCTGGGTTTTTCCAATTTAAGTTTTATGGTATTAGTTGCCTGTTTTATTCTCTGGGATCATACTTGTCCTTCACAGGCTCTTAAAGGTAACAGCTTTAAGACAGAGATGATTATGACTTTTATTATTGGCAAATTTCTTCCAGACTAGTTATTTGGGGGGGGGGGGACGGACGGAGAGAGGGAACCCCAACAAAACTACTTTAACTGTGTAATTATCAATCTCAGTCTGTTTTAATTTAATCTAAATTCTTAACTTGATGTTAAATAGGCTTAACTTTTAGCCTGTTAACTATTATATTTAGCTTTACTTAAGAAATTTGGATTATACTTGTTCTGTCTCTTTGTGATGAATTATTCTGTTTAATCTTCTTTACCTAATGGAATGGTAGAAAAATTTCCTGATTGGCATGTAAAAATCAACTTGCTTCTTTAATTCTCTCCTTGTTCATTACGTAGATTAAATTGACCAGAGATGAAGAAGTATTCTCACTGTTGTGGCATGTATGTAAATAGGAATCATCGTGAAGACGTATATATGAATATTTTTGTCGCATGAAGACACTTAATTTCTAAAAAGATGCTATTGTAGCCATCTCAGGATGATGGCAATCCCTTACAAATGGATCTGCATTAGGTTTTACCATTGCTATTTTCTCTCTTTTAAGATCCTTGTTTCAGTAAATGCTCAGGAGTTGCTGGTTTGCTCACTAGTTTTTGGCTTATCAGCCAAAGATTCTTTGGTGGAGTCTGGACCAGAAATGTGTTTGTATTAAGTTATCTTCCCTGTGCCTGGTATTGTACAGTTCTCTGGCAACCAAGTTTTTATTATTTTTTTTCCCCTTCTCCCTGATTTCTGTGGTGAGTCCTTATCTATGAGGATAAACAGTGATTTGTCCAGAATTACTTTATACCGTGTTTTTAAGCACATCCTGAAACTTTCAGTCTGCCAGGTCAGTTCACGGCACATTTCTTGATCTTTATCAAGGCCACCAGTTAGTGCTTTTTTTTTCCTCTAGTCCTTTGAAGGAATCAGCTTGTTCAGCAATATGGTTGACTCCTTCATTGAAGGAAGGCTGCTGTGTGATAGTACTAACAGCACAGAAAGTTCTGTACATCAGTGAGGCTGTTTTTATCAGCAGATGTGTGTGGAATAAACCTAAGCTTTTATGCTTCTGCTTTTTTGAGGCTCTAATTGCACTCTTGAAGATGAACAGCAGTATAGTTCTTCTATCACTTGTGTCCTGTCAGTTGCCAATACCCTTATGTGGACATGCACTTAGTTTATTATTGTCTTTTGCCTTTTTTTGCATTTACAGCTTGGGAAAAAAATTCTTGAGTGATTGTCATAAAGCCATCATGTCATATAGTAATACTGAATGGGTTTTTGAAAGCCACGGTACTAATAATCAGATCAGTAGATTATGGAGATATTGCCGTGCTAGAGTGATGGCCAAGTCTCATATATTCTACAAGTCTAGAATTATTTTTGAGTGCCTGGATTTGAAGTTGTTCCAGTTAGTACTGGAAAAGCGTTATTCTCATTCTGGATAGTACAAGTGCTTATACTTCAGAGCAGATTACTTTCCTGTTCGGGAAAGAAAAATCAAAACCAAAAGAACTGTCACTTACTCTTTCAGGAAACTTAGTTTGGAGCAGTTAGGAACGATATGTCCAATTTATGAACGGTACCAGCAGTACTCTGTAAATGTTTCCTTTATCCTTACACTGGTTGTGAATGAAAGTATCAGACATCAGGATTTGCACTGGGACTCGAAAATGGTGATTTGTGTGTGCTCTAACTTTTCTAGGCTATATATTGCCGTTGGCCATCTCTTTCGGTGAGAAATATTGCATTAAATTTAGCCTACTCAAGCTTTACTTGAATGGCAATTCCTAAAATGGGATATACACAGGAAGAAAACAGTTGACAGAGAGAATTGTTTCTTATTAGTTCCTTTACCACTTCATTCAGATTCAAGTTCTTTATGTTTTGGAAAAAGGAACTGCAGTTATGCTCAGATTGCTGTCTTTGATTTGGTGCATGAACACTGCTGAGATGTGTGCACATTGGATGTGGAAGACCTTGGCCAAATCTGGGACTCGGCTGGATGGACAGAAGTTAGCCAAGACAGTATATGTGAAAGCATTCCAGTCACTACCAAGTGGTTAATCTTTTTTTTTTTCTGTCTGATTCTAACAGTAGTGAGAACTTGGAGATCTGTGTAAGCATTATGTTGATATTAAGAGAGCAAGGGTATAAGGTAGAATGTTGGTGCCAAGGATGCATTCGGTTATATTGTCCACTGTCTGTCTTGATTTGGGAAATTGGATTATACAAAGATAGCTTATTTAAAACTAGTGAAGGAGCCGTGTTAGTCTGGACTGGTTGGCTCTTGCGTTTTCTACATTTGGAAAGAACAGACCTGCCATTCGGCATGCGCACAGCTCTGAGTGAAAAGCTAGCTATGTTAATGACAGCCGGCGGAACCATAAGGAAATGCTTTGGCTCTTGATGTGTCTGTGTGCCTGGGTCCCCATTTGACTGATAGACATAGATAATGCCTAGAGTCATATAATTAAAGCCTGTGTGGTTCTGCAATGACGAGAGCATTAATGCATGAGATGCTGCCTGGGAAGTTTCACAAGTAATTGCCCATCATGGGATTTTTGAGTAGTTCTGACAGCTAAAAATATGTGAAAAGCTGAATCGCATTAGAACTACTTCATCATAAATATATTTAACCTATTTCTACAAGAAGTGTCTGTAAGACCATAATGAGTTAGCGCTTATAGTAGTTAATTAATCCTGAATCATTGCATTTTCAGATATTCAGTTAATAATACTGTTACTTACAGCTCAGTGACTGTATCACTGAAGATTGAATGCTGTTAAGGATCAGAGTCAGCTCTCAGATCAGACCAGGTTGCTCAGGGCTTTGTGCACTTGGTCTGGAAAACCTCTGATGAAAGAGACTGAACTATGTGGGTGGCTTATGCCACTGCCTACTGCCGCCCTCCTTACATTTAGTTGGAATGTTAGGGTGTGCTTAAGAGGGGTGAAAGGTAAAAACCTCAAAACCCCCTAATTTAAATATTTTAAGATTGAGATGAGTAGTGGTTATTCTCTATATACTGTATACTTATCTAAAAGGGCTGCGTTTCACTCCCAGTGCTCCTTTGAGAAATCCTACTCGGTTACAGATGCAGGGTTAACAGTTATCTAGATGGAGAGCTTTATCTTACCTCTTGAGAAGCCTCCAGGGAGCTGGAGTGAATTGGGTCTGCTAATTAAACAAGCTAGAGGCTGCAGACACATGGAAGTGGAGCAGGTGACAAGAATGGCGGAAAATATCCTGGCTTCTCTTGCTGGCTGAGCCAGCAGGTGCTGACAGGCACATATAGGTAAGGGTGGGAAAACTGTCAGGTTTTCCTCTTCTCACCTTTGACAGAAAGGGAATAAATAGAACAACTTACCTTTTATGTTGAAATATCCTTCCAGATGCAAAATAGTATTCTGTTCCCAAGTGTGTCTTAAAAAGCAAAGAAAAAACAAACTAAAAAATAGAAAGAGCAAGCATCTGTTCTCAATTAAAGTTAGCAGTTATTTTTTTAAAACCAAAACAAAACCACTAACCCGCATTTTTTTTATTTCCTTTCTGGCAAAATCAATTATATGGGACAAATTAATATTGGATTCAATAGACTTTGACATGTAGACAAAACCCAGCTGATTTTATGCTTAAGAAAATCACCATCACTCAGCATGTCCTGTTTGCTGGAGAAAGGGGGAAATAGAAAGGCTCTGCTTGTATACTAAGGCTCTGGCCAAGAAAGAATCTCGACTGTTTTGCTCTAGAAGTATTTACTGAAACTGGACTTTGATAATTTATAGATGCAGAATTAAGGGTTCTGTACTTCAACACATTATCACATAATGAGAATTAATAACGAAACTGGTATGCAGCTTTTGCTGTCCAGGTCTGTTAACCTCTTGTTCCCTGGACTCTCAAAAGTTTTTACATCTTTACTTAAAATCTCTCTCTTCTTTTGGCTTCGTCACACCTCCAAGTCTTTACAGTCTTTTGTTTGGAACTAGGTGTGAGCACAGAGACTACAAGACTACACAAACGATTTCTGCATCTCTTAACACCCACTTTGGTATGTTTGGTATTGCCACGTGTGCTTCAAAAAGTGTGCAATCTTTCTTATGAGTAATTTCTGACCTTCCTTGATGATTTAAAATAGAAGCTACAAAACCACAACCACCCAACACTGTGGAACAATTTCTTTTTTAATTTTTTTTCCGTAACAGGACTTGAAAGGTTAGAATTTACTGACACAACTGGTAGTTCATCACATTGTAATTGATGTGCTACCGTCAAGACCATCAGTCAATACTTCAGTTCTTCAGGTCGGAATGGCTAATAAGTCATTCTTTGCCTGCCTTATTCAGCACTGCTGTAGCTGCACCCTCTCCTACAAGTGCTTGCTATTGTGTTTGGCCCTGCAGGTAGTTCCTGCTCCTCCTCTTCCTTGCCCCTGGGTGTCACAGTGGTTGTGGATGTCAGGATGAGGCAGTTTGGGGGGGCACCTCCTACTTGCATCTTCTGGCCTTCAACTTCTTGCTCCTGCCCTGTCCTTCTGCTTCTTGCTCCTGCCCTGAGCTATGTTTACAAGCTTGGTAGCATGCATCTCTGTCTTAATGCACAGGGTAGTACCGCAATGATACTCATTAATCATTCAGTGCCTTCAGACCTCAGAGCATGCCCCAGACAGTGATGCAGCCAGTTCTAGAGAGCCCTTGTGGATTCTGTGTTAGGTTAAATCCGTGACTAGGAAATAAAATGGGGTTGAGGAGAATACTTCAGGCTCTTTTCAGTTTTCTTGATGTTAGATGCAGCTGTGTTATTTCTCGAATTAAGTTTCCTAATTATGAATAAAGTAGTGACGTTGTTTAGACTGTTTTTATTGTATTGCACTTAATACTGATAAGTCAGTGCAAAACTATTGTAAAATCTGTAAAAGTACAGTAATTTAGTTGACCATTTGTAGCCATATTTGTAAGTCTGAGATTCACAGATTATTTATGTTTAACTCAAGTTTTCTAAGGTTTATCTTCCTTTTAATTCTAAAGCTAGTTTATTTTTGTAACCCTGTTTTTAAACAGATGAATCATGTGAAAGACAGATTTGGTGACAGCGTGCCAGAAGAAGTGCTTCTGCTGTGTCTGGGCATTACTTCAGGAGTTGGCAGATTGATCTTTGGCAGAGTTGCAGATTATATTCCCGGTGCAAAAAAAGTTTATTTACAGGTACGTCTTCACAGGATTCCCCAGGAATTGTCAAACAATATTCTGAAGGCTTTGGCTGCAGGTATAATTAAGTAAGCAGAATTAGCTGATTGGAGGTTCAAATTTGAAAAACATCAAACTCCACGAAACTCAGTGTATGGCTTTTGATACCAGGAGCCTTTGGTGCAAAGTTCATGATTTTTTTTTTTTTAATTATTTTTTATGCTTTTAATGCTAAGGAAATTTCTGCTATGTGCTGGCTGTTTTCAGCCGGGAATCTAAGGAATTGCTAACCACTAGCATTTGAGAAGACCTTTGGGAATTCTCTAGATTCTGCTTCCCTATTTTATCCCATGATTTCATAATGGCTGCAGACAGATTTTATTTATTTTTCATTTATTTGAGGTGTGGGTTTTGTTGCTGTTTTGTGGGTTTTTTTTTTGGATTTTTTTTTTTTTTTTGGGTCGTGTTTTCCTTTGAAGGATTTTGAATCTCTTCTTGAGAGATGATAATTTAGTGTCAAGTATTCTCGGTGTGTAGTGCACAGTGATAAAGCCATGGGAATGTGAGAGGTGCTTAGCTGAGGAAATCCAGCTGAATGAAGAGGGTTACACGCAAAAAGTGTGGTGAGGCACTGGAATGGGTTGCACAGGGAAGTTGTGAATGCTCCATCGCTGATGGTGTTCAAGGCCGGGTTGGACAGAGCCTTGGGTGGCATGGTTTAGTGGGAGGTGTCCCTGCCCATGGCAGGGGGG
>JASSUY010035638.1:32271-42554 GCA_032466535.1 Forpus xanthops
CAGGTAAGTATAGGTACGCTTAAACATAATAGATATGCGTAAACTTAAACAGGGGAAGTTCAGGTTAGGTATTACACAGAAGTTCTTTACTGTGAGGGTGGTGAGGCACTGAAATGAGTTGCCCAAGGATGTTGTGAATGCTCTATCCTTGACAGTGTTCAAGGCCAGGTTGGATGCAGTCTTGGGTGAGAGGGTTTAGTGTGAGGTGTCCCTGCCCATGGCAGGGGGGTTAGAACTAGGTGATCTTAAGGTCCTTTCCAACCCTAACTATTCTATGATTCTATGCTCTGTAGCTGTTAATATGTTTTCTATGTTTGCATGTCTTTCTGGCTGTATTTTCCATTCTACATAGTATGTAGTTCACTTAAATTGGAAGATTTCTCAGTATGCAGAGAATATGGTGAATTTAACTGCTGCTCATGGCTTATTAATTTATGGAACTTAGATAATACTGCAGAATTCTCCATATAATGCTCCAAAGTTTGCTTCAGTCTTTTTTATTAAATTATGCAGATATAAAACATTCCTCAAAAAAGGAATGCAGTTAGATTGAGGACCTGACTTTTTCTGTGCTGTTGAGGTTACAGTTACAGAAGGACTCCAAAGTGACCCTGCAATGAGCAGGGACATCTTAATCTAAGTGAGGTTGCTCAGAACCACATCCAGCCTGGCCTTGAATGTCTCCAGGATGGCATACCTACCACCTCTCTGGGCATCCTGCTCCAGTATTTTACCACCTCATTGTAAAGATTTTCTTTTTCCTTGCATCCAGTCTGAATCTCCCCTCTTTCAGTTTAAAACCATCATCCCTTGTCATATCACAACAATGTCTCCATGATGGGTGGTAATTAAGCAGCGGAGTGGTGACATACTGGGTTCTTCATTACTTGTACTCTAGAGTTGATTTAAATATTCCCTCTCAATATATATAGACCTACATTTGGCCATCAGGAAGTCATATCAGTGGTTGTAATAATCTGTGCCAGCTCTCAAGTTTCTGAATCCAAAGAGAACACATACTTGTAGACTCCCAAGGCCCCATTATTTATTAGTGGTAACTTCCTGTCTTTACAGGTTTGTTGCGAGATCACTTTGGCAGCTATGATATAGCCTTCTACCTGGCTGGAGTCCCTCCCCTTATTGGTGGAGCTATATTATGTTTCATCCCCTGGGTCCGTGAACGGCAGAAGTTAAAAGAAAGCGTAAAACCTGTTGATGCAGAAACTACTGAGAAAATGCTGGAAAATGAAAAAGAAAAGCCAGTCAAAGAAATGGAATCTGGGTTTTGATGCTTTCTTTTCCTGTACTAGCTCAGCCACCTTCTACTGAAGCTAGATTTGTACTTTTTGGCTGAAGATACTACATGATACTGAGGAAATCTTGAACTATTGCTCAGATAGCAAAACTGCTATATGGGGGTTTTATACCAGTGAACTTTTTTATGAGTCATTGAGTTTGATTTCAAGCCACATTTTCAAGGTATTTGAAGTTTTGTAGCATTAGTGTGTACATGTGTAGCGATTCTGTGTGTGAAGAGAGTATTTTTCTAATTCATCAGAACCTATTTCTGGGAGTGTGAAAGCTGTTTTTGGTTCACTGACTTAGGATTCTTCAATAACTTTTTTGGTCCATCCAATGCAGGAACAGCCATGGGTGTTCGTACTGAAAAATGTAGTAGCTCTGATGACTGACTTTTTTGAAGTTTCTCATACTGTTTTACAGTCTTTTATAATTCTGTATCATGAATATGCATATCTTTAATTCCCTTAACTCCTGCTGAAATCATCTTGCATTAGAAAGCTAAATTATGAACCATCTGTTTAATTTCCTCTAAATAGCCTAGCCTGCTCAGTTTGCTTGAACAGTCGCTTGCTTTTGCATTTGCCTTTTCACAGTAACCCAAACAAAGAACATTAAGGATGGAATTTTTTATGGGCTCAGGTTTTGAATATGTGCAAACTCAGCTCCAAGTGCAAACACATTCAGGAGTAAAGCTGCTGAATGATAGGAGGTATTTTTTTTTTTTGAAGGCGATACTATTATTGTATACGTGTGTGTTTGTTTTCAGCTAAACCTCAGAAAAGTTGACAGTTTGGAAATTGTACTGCCAGTAAGACTTTGGAACAGTATTGTGAATTAGTCTGAATTTCAAATGATTCTGTTGTACTTGTTACATTTATTTTTTTATTCTTAAAACCATGACAGCTTTAAGTGATACATTCTAAGTGCAATAATAAGTTGTTTTTAATGTGGAAATATACACAAGCTATTAAAAATGACACTTAGCAGTTAAAGATTTTTGCACTAAGTCAACATGCAGGTTTATTATAAGTCTATAGCTATATTCAATTGCATGCAGGATGTAGCACCATATTTTATTAGCGTATAAAATGGCTTTGCTTGTCCTACTTCTTGCTTAATATACTAAACATACAGGCCTGTTACTTACTTAGGTATTCTTGGGTATTATGCACTGTTTTTCAAGCAGGTATTTCTGAAAACCTCTTTGAAAAATATTTGAAAGCATAATATTTTGAGATGAAAACACTGCTTTTCAGTTTATCATCAAACACTTCCAAGTACATTGTTTACTTGTGGATATGGATCACCAGGCAGTGGAATACATATTCTTTATTTCAGGTCTGTTCAACATGAATAACTTTCATTTTCTTGTTTAGATGTGTCATAGCAAAGAGTAAACTAAATGTGATCTGAAGACATAATGCACATTTAAGTGCATTTTCTTAATTAACAGCAGTAGCTGTTCTTTACATAAACCCCAGAGCATACTGTTTTAAGATTGATTTTATTGTTCTATTTTAATTATTTTTTCCAGAGTTGTAGTAAAATGCTCAGAAGACCCATGTACATTTGTGATATAAAACACTGTATTAGCAATACTATTACATAGAATGTTTACATCAACTTAAACTTCTTTAAATATAATCATGAAAAGCATCATAATTGTTGTAAATGAAAGCTCTCATGCCTTTTATGTACTGCAGAATTTCAATCCTTGCTTTACATGAGCGAACTAAATCTTAAAATGTTAGATGCATATGGGAGGGACTTGAACATAAGAAAAAACACCAAACCAATCTGTAAGATTTACTTTGTAAGTACTTCTAAAAATGTCATTAAAATATATGTACCTTTAATTAAAATGGCTATAAAATGCTGTATTCATTGCAAAAAGTGATGTTAACAGCCTATGCTGTTCTTGTCTAGAGTATTTCTGCAGAACATTACATTCAGTATTATCTATATGGTCAATGCAGGTGTTAAGCGTGGTAAAAACCTCTTGTTTCCTATTGCTTTGTTAAAAAAATAAGCGTTTATCACAGATCTTACATTTCATGTGTTTTAACATTGAGTTTTTAACTAAAACAAGGCTGCTTTTTAGCAGTACTGCCATTGGAAATCATTGTGACCAGATATCTTGACATAATTATGGCATCTTCTTGACTTACTGTTCTGTATCTATATGAATTATCTGGGAAGGAATCTAAAATAATTGTTTTAGAAATGATATAGACACAGTATAATGATAGTATAAATGCATTATTGCCATATGCTTTTAAAATGTATTTGTACATAAAAATCCAAGCTAATATGTAAGTAAAAATGTAAATTATCCTCACAGATATGAAGGACAGCATTTTAAACAAAGAAAGAAAAAACCCAAACCAAACCCCAGAAACTCCAGGAAGAGGGTACTACAGTGAGTGAGCAGATGTTAAAGACTGGTTATGTTAAAAACAGCTAGTGATTGGGATGTCAGAGAAGATGGAACCAGAGTTAGGGGTGAGGAAGCTATGCTGGTGTGCTGATATAGGAATAATGAACCTGTTTCTGATGCCAGTGCTTGTTTTGCAATGATGCTAAAATTGAAAAGGCTTTAGCAGAAAAGAAGACTTTTCTGAAGAGGTTAAAAAAGATTAATGCATGAGAATTTGTTAGCGCCTTTAGTATTAGCTTGCAGCTGTGGGGAAAATGGCCACTAGAAATGCTCTTTATTGAACACAAGCATAAGAAGATTGTGTCCTAAAGCTGGATAAGATGCTGTTGAAATGAAAGTAAATTTCAGCTTATTAGCAGTGAGGCTAACTAAACCCTGAGAAACTTACTTAGAGATATATTGGATTCTACATGCCCTGAGGTTTTAACAATGAGGTTAGCTGTTTCCTTTTAAAAACAAACCCCAAAACACTAAACCCCAACGCAAATAGCAACTATTTAGTATGCTTATTAAAAAAGAAACCCAAATGAACATTTGCTATTTTGAAAACTAGGAGACAAAAAGTACTGAATACTCAATTTTATTTTTTGCTGAGTAAATGGAAATACGTTTTTGTAATAATTTCATCTTAGGTGTGAAAACCTGTTCATGGGAAACCTGCTGAGCTCTTCTTTTGATGACCCAATTCATGACAGATTTAACCTTGTTGGGTAGAGATTCTAAAACTAGAATACTAGCTTAGTTCAAGAAAAGCCCTAAGTCATTCAGATGGATCCCTCCTTTGAGAACATTTCATAGAGTCCTCTTTGTAGACATTGCTTTCCCACTCTCTAAACAGAGTAATCAGTTTTGTTCCATCAGATATTCTCAGGATAAGCTTCAGAAGAACTTGCATAGGAAGAGGTTCATTTAAAATGGCAGTGTGAAATTTCCAGTCCTACTTAATGCTACAGTTTAATACAACAGATCATGAAACGAAGAGCAATTTTGAGCAGGGGCTTGGTTTTATGTTTGGCTGACATGTCTTTTCAGTACGTATGAGATCCTTGTAAATCTTAACACAGCTGGTCAGCAAAGAGTCTGAAATAATGAAAGCCCCTCAGGTTCTTATTTACATCTAAGTATAGAATGTATAATTAATAAATATTGTTGGATTTATTCTGGCTACATCTTAGAACAGCTGTACAAGTCTCAAACTGAGACTTCGAGTGAACATACACTTAGTAAGAATTTCTTTCCTCCAGTTCTTTGTCTGTTCAGTGTTAACTTTTTTTTCCTAAGTATATTTTCAGTGAACATTTATGGACCTTCCTAAATTGTTTATTCAAGTCAGAGGTGGTGACAGCTATTCTGTGGCCATCCTTCAGGGCGTATTCAGTATCAGATGAGATAAACAACTGACATGTTTCTCCTTTTGGCTCTTCATGAGGCATATGCATTCCCCCCTTCCAGCTGGAAACACTGGATTATCAAAGCTGATGTGCACCATAGTCGGTATGGACAGTACTTTCCAGCCTTCCATTCTCAAAACTTCTGCCCTGCATTAAAACTTTGAATAGCCTGATAAGACTAGGTAAGTTCCTGTGAAGTGTGAGATGTGATGTTGCTCAGTTCTTTGCATCAGGTTGTACACACCAAAGGGACAGGAGATGCTTCCTTGCAGCCCCAAAGGATGTATATAAGTATGGGAATCAACAGTACTGTCCTTACTGTCATCCTTACTGGTCAGCTTAACAGCCAGGTTCTTGCTGTGCTGGCACAGAGTAGTTCCCTACTTTGTGGGAGCCCATGCAGTGGGGCTCAGCTGTCCTCTCCAAGAAGGGAGCAGAGGTGCTGCCTTGTTCAGGGGCTGCATTCCCCTTCAGGGAGCTGGAAGTGTTATGGAAGCTGACTTCCAGGCATCTGAACTCTTCTGTCAGAAATGACCCTGAGATACTAAAGAGTGCATGTGTATGTGTATATATAAATATGATGTATTTTGACCAGGGCATACACAAACATTATGCATTAACTACAGGAGCTGTGTGTGGGACTGGAATGTGGGAGACATGGGAGGAAAACATAATTCTTTTTGTGTGTTTCACTGTTAACAAGCACAGCACCACCTCAGTTCCACATAGCCCTTACATTTCTGATCATTGTAAACTCTGGCATATTTTCAGTATGTGTTTTAGTCTTTATATATATATAGTGTCAACATTTTTAATGTGTCAGAACAGTCTATGCCAAGATTAGGGTGATTTTTATACTAAAATGTGTGCTAATATTGATAACACTGACATGTTTGAGTATCTTTATAGACATCATATTTTGTATGTTGTTTTTGATATTAAAGGATATACATTTTTCTAGCCTTAACTCCATTCTTTAAAGAGCTACTTTGTTAGAAGGGTAAGAAATGTCTCATGTTTCTCATGGTGCTAAAGTAACTGTGATCAGTCTTCAATTATTCAGAATAAAGATGGTGGTTCTTAAGTGCCCCGTTTGTTACTGCATGCATATTTTCTAGTCTTGTTCTCCTGTGAAATTTGCCATTTAAAGTAATTTTGTATTACAGTGTGGTAATTATTTTCTCATGTGCAGACTTGATACAGAAAGTCTTTATCATAGGCTCTTATCATAACTGTATTCTGATTGCAATGTCCCCATTACATTTACTCCTAAATTAATAATAGAATCATAGAACAGTGCAGCACATTTCATTCTGATTGCACTGACAATCTGTTTTAAGACCAACTGTTTCTAAACCTAAACTACAAAGTTAGAGTTACTTGTTTCTGAAAATTTTATTTGGTCTATTTTCCAATCCGGGGTTTAATATCAAACTTAACAGTTGCCTTCACAAAAGGTAGAAGTAAAATTGAGGGAGAGGAAACTGATAGAATAAACTTGAGTGGCATTTTAAAAGAATCCTGAGTTTTCTGCTTCATGCACTGCCAGTGTAATTCAGTGGAACCTTTGATCATTTACTGGCCTACTACCAATCTCACCTTGGCTTACCTTGGCAGCATGAAGTGTTTCCTCATTGACAGCTTCAGTAAATCATGGGAGTTCATTCACCTCCCCTTTGTACTAGGGCCAAATATTTCCTTTTCTTTAATAAACATACCTGATAAGGTATGCTTAATGGGAATATTTCTCATTCCATCTGGGGTTAGTCTCTAGCCTGATTATATTTCAAATTAAAATCGAAAAAGATGCCCAAAACCTTTATATCAACCTTAGTGCTGTTGCCATTTGTACACTCCTAAGGTGTACTCTTCGTAAGTATTTAAAACAAAAATTAGCCTATAGAATACATTTCAAATACTTCTGTACTTTTTAAAGGAAGCTATTTCTATACAGCATTTGTAATGACAGCTAACTAACAAGGCAAAATACTAACATCTAAAATGCACTCTCACTTTCTAGTTGGTTGATCCTGGCTGGACACTGATTTGCACCAGGAGCCATTATACTGCCCCCCGTGTCAGCTGGACAGGAGAGAGAAAAATATAACTGATGGGCTTGTGTGTCAAGATAAGGACAGGGACATCATTCAGCAATTACTGTCACAGGCAAAACAGACTGGACTTGGGGAAATGAATTATTACCAATCAAATCAGAGTAGGATAAGCAAACCTTGAAACACCTTTCCCGCATCCTTCCCTTCTTCCTAAGCTCAACTTCTCTACCACTTTCTCTACCTTATCTCCTGCAGTGATGCAGGGGGAAGAGGAATGAGGGTTGTTGTCAGTTCATCACAGGTTGTCTCTGCTGCTCCTTCCTTCTCAGGAGGAGGACTCCTCACACTCTTCCCTTGCTTCAGTGTGGAGTTCCTCCCATGGCAGACAGTCATCCATGAACTTCTCCAACATGAGTCTTTCCCATAGGCTGCAGTTCTTTGTATGAACTGCTCCAGCGTGGGTCCTTTTCATGGGGTGCAGCCCTTCAGGAAAAGGCTGCTCCAGTGTGGACTGTTCTCTCCAAGGGACCACTGATCTTGCCAGAAGCCTGTTCCAGCTTGCTGTAGGGTCACAGCTTCTTTTGGGCATTCCCCCTTCTCTAGCGTAGGGTCCTCCATGGGCCTTCATGGGCTGCAAGGGCCCTGCCTCACCATGGTCTACACCAAAGGCTGCAGGGAACTCTGGTGCCTTGGAGCACCACCTCCCCTCCTTCTGCGTGGACCTTGGGTCTGCAGGGCTGTTTCCCTCATGTATTCTCCCTCATATCTTCTGACAGCTGCTTGTGTTGCACAGGGTTTTTTTTTTTATCCTTTCTTAACTCTGTTATCCCAGAGGCCCTACCACTGTCACTGACTGGCTTGGCCATGACCAGCAGTGGGTTGGTGTTGGAGCTGGCTAGCATTGGCTCTGTCAGACACAGGGGAAGTTTCTGTCAGCTTCTCACAGAAGCCACCCCTGTACCCAACTACCAGAACATTGCCATGCAAACCCAATGCAGACTGGTATATCACTTTCAGAAAAGTAATACTGCTATTTTATACTTGAAATAATTTCAGTTGGGAGTCTGCACTGATTGGACCTATGAATAGCAGATCAGCAGTGTTCTGTGGATCTAAGATAGACTGTACTCCATGCACAGATATTAATGTGGCTATGAACAACCAGATGCAAATGCTGCCTTGCATGGTTATTTGCTTGCTGTACCTACATTCTTTTTTTCTGATGTATACATCCCTTCCTGCAGGTGATCCTCACCTGTAGTTGTACCCACACCATGGCAGCTGGTGCCAGGAGAAACAAGGCTAGGCTGCTGCAATTGATATGCAATGTCTGTTTTATTCTAGCATATATTTCTGTTCTGAACAACATGGAAAACAAGACAAAAAAATCCAGGTTCGAATTATCTTGGCCTTGTTTGTGAGGCTTAAAATTCCCAATGGAAGCTGCATATCACGGGACTGTAGCTGTTTGCAGCAGGCGAGCTCAGGTGTTGACTGCCCCACTTGTACTGGCCCTAAAATCCCATGCAGAGCAGGCAGGTGGTGCAAAACGGGACAAAAAACTGAAGCACTGATTCAGACTCTACAACTCAAGGACAGTTATAAAGCAAGTATGTTTATTATGGCGCTGGGTGCAAGGGGGATTGTGGAATAATTAGGAAATGTGGGATAATTAGGAAATTTAGAATTAAACATATTTGAAATGCAGCATTGTCCCCACACAAGGGAAAAACGGACTTTTAGGGCCTCTCAGGGTGAGATGCAGCTACACCAGGTATGCCAGGAATGTGCATTCCACAGCGGTTCCTGTGGCAACACAGATGGAGGATGGAGCAGGGTGGAGATCTTGTGACTACTCTCTGTCCTAAAGATGGGAACTAGGTGATACAAGAAACTGATAAGCTGCATACTTACTACCCTGAGCCAGCAGCCTGTCATCTTTTGACAGAATGCCGTCCTCAGTGTGAACTTTGCTTCATTACAGTGTCATTATAATGCATTTACATGCTAAAATACGCTCCAATCTCCAGTGCGACCTCCCTCCAAAATGAGACCACCCCTCTCTGAGCATGCACTCTGAATTTTTGGTGTCATATACCTTTAAAGCGAAGCGAGAGGAATTTGCACCAAGGTATGTATGACTAGAATCACTCGAGCTCCACCTTGAGGGTGAAAATAATATAAAATGACTCAAGAGAGAGGGGGATATTGGGGAAGATACCATTGTGAACGAGTCAAGGAAAATAGCATCAACAGACTCCTGGGACCGGTTGACGGGCTGGACCTCTCTTCCCCCCCCAATAGGGACACCTGTGGGTAAGACTTGCACTGTATCCAGTGCTTCCCTGGGAAAACTTAGAATCTCTATAGAGTTACCTTTATACCTTAGAGCCAAGCTGTGTTAACTTTACCGAGTGCTTGTATCCATGTAGCTATTATTCGCACGTGCTTTGCAGGCAGTATTTATCATTGGCAATCCATAAGAACCTGTACCTGTTGCATCAATAAACTACACTATTTCGGTAGCCAATTGTAATTTCCTCACTGAACGCGAGCTCACCTCTCAGTGTGGCCGTGTGGGTTCATGAGCACAATTGAATCGGCAGTGTGGTGCATTATCAGTGAATCTGGAATTAGTAGGCAGCCAGACTGATAGTTGCAGCTGATTGTGCGCTATCAGTGAATCAGGATCAGATGCGCCCGGGCTGGTAGTTGCATATTGGGCTGTTCCCTGTCCCTCTAATAAGATAAGGGGGTTTATTTTCTCCCCTTTAATGCAATAGGGATCACTCCTCAGAACTTACACACTGAGGGGTTAAGCAAGCAGATTTTTATTACACACAAACATGCATATTCATTAGGGAGACGAGAGTGTGTGTGGGGGGAGATATTACAATCGGTTTAGGTACTCATTATCATAAATCTCTGTTTTGGAGCTTGCTCACTGCCCTCAGATGGTCCTGGGCAGAGGTCATCAGGATGAATTAAGTAGTCTTCCTTATGTGGGCAGGGGTCTTCAATGCGAAGTAAGCAGTTTTCCTCAGGTTGCACTTTTCACCGTTGGCACAGTTGGATGCCCCAGTAATCACAATTAGCTGA
>JASSUY010035639.1:0-44024 GCA_032466535.1 Forpus xanthops
TTTTTATGTTGAGGACACCAGAACTGCACACAATATTCCAAGTGAGGTTTCACGAGAGCAGAGTAGAGGGGCAGGATCACCTCCTTCAATCTGCTGGTCACACTCCTCTTGATGGAACCCAGGATATGGTTGGCTTTCTGGGCTACAGGAGCACACTGCCGGCTCATGTTCATTTTCTCATCAACCAACACCCCCAAGTTCTTTTCCTCAGGGCTGCTCTGAATCTCATCTCCGCCCAACCTGTAGCTGTGCCTGGGATTGCTCTGACCCAGGCACCTCACTCAAAATGGATAATGTTCTCTTTGCTTCGAGTGGGTATTATTTGATTGTTTAGATCATTCTTGACATTTTTTTTTGCATGCGGCAGGGTTTTCCTTTTTTCTGGTTGAAGGCCTTCTTGACATGATCTACTCATGTCTTGTTGTGAATTTCTTTTATGCTCCAAAACTGGGTGGTTAGATCCCAATTGCCATTTGGAGTTATCCATCCATATCTCTGTCTCTGCCAGGCTTCACCAACAAAGTAGACAGTGGCAGACACCTGCATAAACTAGTAGGACTTAATCCATCTATATGGATGGCCTGGAAAGGCCAAGTTGTACAGGTCTTTGAGCAACCAGGTCTAGTGGAATGTTGACTCATTGCAGGGGTTTGGAATTAGATGAGCTTTAGAGTTCCTTCCAACACAAACCATTCTGTGATTCTGTGATTTCCTTTTTTGCCAATTCTTAGAATAAAGTATTATTACCTCACCTACCTACGTGTCCCTAAGGCTTCCTTTAAACTAGACACCTAAGGTACTTTCTGTGGACAAAAGAGAAACAAGCACCTTTAGTGTGCGGTCCATGTGACCTTTAGATATCTACATTAAAAGAAGATGCAAAGGGGAGTCTAGACTAGTTTAGATGGCTCCCATCTAAAGTTAGGGCTACTGTTCTGAGCTGCAGAAAGGATATTTCGTTTGACTACATAAAAAGGTGTTTTGTTTGTATATACCATATATTTAACTTACTTTCTTTTCCAAAAGATTTCTTTAAAAAGTGTCTCCAAAACAATAAACATATGCTCATCAGATGTGACTTATGGCTTATAGTCAGCTTGGTTAGTTTTCTGCAGTTGGGATGAGTGTCTCAATTGAAAACAAAACCAAAAAATGGATTCTCAGTTGTTTTTCAACTTAGTTATGTATTCTGCTGCTGCTTCATAATCAGAGAATAAATCAACTATATTATTCATGCTGACAAGACTGAAGATGACAGAAAATTATGGAAAAAAAAGAAGCCAAAGCTTTTCATGTTTGCAACTTTTTCCCCAGCTAAACAGGTCAGGTCCCTCCTAACCTATTTTTGTATTTTCCTTCCAGCTTAGATTATTCCATACTAAAATAGTTTAGGTTATACTTCTAAATAATGGAAAAACACATGAGGTGCATTTTATGTGATACAAAAATCCTCTCCAGAACTTATTTTCCCCTGTACGTTGCAGAGTACCACATCTGGCTTCAAGCAAATTCTATTAATGCACGTACAGAATACTCTTTTTTCCATCATTTTGCCTTGCATAAGTGACAGTTACACAGCATGTTAGAAGTGATGGAGGCATTTGCCAAGTGGTATGGACTTCTCATTAGAGTAGAATGATTACTAGGGTGACTTACCAGTCAAAAGGCATTATATTTGCCATGGCTATGGTGTAATTAAGCACAGATGAGACCCACAAGCAAGCATTACTCTGAGAAATAAAGTTCACATAACACTGAATAGATGGAGCTTTCTGAGGAAAGGAGCTAGGAAGAAACTTTGGTACATATGATTTCTCTAAGCTGTCCTAAGCCACTAGCTTGCAGTGCTTTCTCAGAGACCAGCCTGTGACACGTTGTAGGAAGACACTTTGTTCTTTCCCTGGCAGACAGAAACAGTACTTGTTTTTTTTTTCCAGAGTCATTTGCTGTGCCTGCATTTAGCACATATTCCAGACGCGGTGAAGTTCGCTCTAACAGACTTCTCCCTAGTTAAAGTTACCTAGAGTAGTTCACTCAGAAACAAACCAAACCAAACCATATTTCCATTAGACAGGCTTCTCACTGAAGATATTACGAAGGAAAATTTCATTTTGGAGACAGAGAAAAAGCCCCACAGAGTACTGTTTTGCTTAAACAGAAAACTACAACACAGTCCTGATGTCCCAGGTGCCAGCTCAGCACTGTATCACTGGGAATGCAACAGGCAATTAATGTTGTTTATTGCACTGACAATTCTGTAAGCTGTGCTACCTCCTTGCACTGGTCCCCTTGCCTGATATTGCACTTCTTTGAAACATTATGCCATCTCTCCAGTGCAAAAGAGAGAAATGCTGCTCACTGCAACTCATTAAAAAAGAAATCATTCCACTCTTTCAGAGGTTAAGTATAGTGTCTAGGTGTAGTTTGAGAGCAAAACTCATACTCAGCCTTCCTGAATATCCAAAGTGGGTTCAATTTTCAGAAACCTGTATTAATGTTCTACCTGTATTTCTTCATAGAATCTTTGAGAACAGAGGTCCAATTCTTGCCTCAGAGGGAGCTGCATTGCCTAATAGATGATATGAGTCTGTATGTTTCAGGTAAGTCTGTTAAGTTCACAAAGTTCACAAATTAAGTTTTGAGATTTCAAAATGCAGCTATTATGGAAATAGCCATTGTTATTCCTGCTTTTAATAGCTGCTGACAATCATGAATATTTTAAGGATAAGTGCCAAGTTAGAAGCTGTGTTTCTGAAAAGGGCTTTTAAAATACGCAAGGACTCTGTTATGTTTTGGGTAATTTTGTAAGAAGCTTTATGTTGGCACGTTTGGACTATCATCCGAGAAACATCTGGTGGAAAGGGATCAGAATGACACAACAAAGATTGTCAGTCTTTCTTACATGTCCCCTTCTGGAGCCAATTTATGGTTTTGGTTGTGCTAAAGATGTTCTCTACACTACATCTTTGCAGGGGTTTATCGAATTTACTTGAGCTGTCTGAAACTCAACATTTCCATTTCATGGCAGATGTCAAAATTTTAGTGTATTTTTGTTCTCAGTATGAACAAAACCACAAGTATAAAAACTCTCCTGCCAGTTTAGAAAAGCATTGCTTTAAAAACCCAAATATATATGTATGTGCGTACACAGGAAACTTCAGTTCAAAATTAAATTGTTACTTCAAAACTTACCCTGGATTCCTTTTTATCTGTATATTAGTTCATTATCTCCTGACATAATAGCTCTAGTAGTCCAGGATATGGCACATCTCATCACACTGTATCTTGTCAGGATGTGGTCCAGATAAGGATTTTATTACTAGGCAACCAAGTGGGCAGTTTCCAGTGGATGAGATTCAACTACAATTAGCTAATTTAGGTATCTTCTTTGTGTAGTGACAACGTCAGAGCTAGTGGCCAAATTACTGTTTGGAGAAGGATTTCCTATAGCCAATAGAGCCCACAGGGTAGTGCACATCACTCTGAAGTAGGTACTTCTAGGCAGGTGAATTGTTTTCCACTCTTTGTTGTCTATATTGACTAGTTTTCCAGTGTGTACATCAAGACCTTACAGTCTGATGTAAACATGTCCATTTAGGTTTTAAATGGATGCTGAATTCAACCCTATAGTGTTCACCAGTGGGATGGGAGCTTTCTGAGAACAAAGTAATGGCAATAATTTGAAGCCACTTTTCCATATAATATTAAGATCTTTGGAATATACCTGAGGCTATTTTGGACCTGTCGTCCAGAATATATAACCAGAGCAGGGTACTTCAAAATCTACATTGTCACTGAAAAAAACTTGGTATATTTTTAAGCTGTTAATATAAAATCTTACTGAGGTACATCTTTGTAGTTCATGCAAGACAGCTCAAAGCCACCTGGGTTTACCTGAACCTGTTTTGGCTGGGATCTTGTGTTGACTTAGCTGTTTGACTTAGCAATCAGATATAAAACCACATTTTTGAAGCTTGTTTAATGAAGATGCTTGGAGCAAAATTCTTTCTAACCGCATGTCAGTGTCTGAATCTGAGAAAATTACCTCAGGCTCCTTTTATTGTCAATGGGAAGAAATAGGCATTTAGAATGTGAGTCATCTGACCTATTTTAGATGTCTGTTTTAAAGTGATGAGTTTTAGATGGATGCTGATTTCTCTTCATTGACTACCAGAGAAGCAGAGGGTGATTAGCTTTGATGTAGATGTCTAATGGGATTGGATGAACTCATCCATCCCCATTTCAGAGTACAATGAGGGTATACTTCACCTTATTAGCAGCAATAGCTTTATAACCCAACAAACACCATGGCTGATAAGGGTTCTGTCCCAAAGATCTTCATGGAGATGAGAACAGTTGCTGGAACTGAAGCTCCATTTCCATTCAAGAATGATTCATAGCCCACTGTGGTCAATGGGAATCTTTCCACTGGCTTCAGTGGGCTTTGCAAACCCTGGGGTTTCGGCATACATTAATTTAGCAGCTGGGTGCCACAGTTCAAGATAATATAATTCTTCTGGGTTTTATTATTAATATTTTGCCAAAAGTCAGCACTTTTATGGCAGACTTGGCAGAACAAAGTGAGTCATAGATTAATATGGGGGCTTGCTCAGTCTTAAAGGCTGTGTCTGTGCTATCCTGTTAGTATACATTAGCACAACAATTCCTTCCCTTAGTTACCTGAGTCTCTGTGGAGATAAGGCACGGATCCCGTTTCTGGTTATGAAGCGAAATTGTTTATTACCCGAAGGTCCAGGTTTGATGTAGGCTATAACGAAGTACCTGCATGTATGAGCGGCTGATACAATTGGTTAGCAATCACCACCCACATGAGTATTTTCACTTCTTCATTGGTTGATATCTTGCTCACTGGTTGCCTTGATTGGATGCCTGCTTCTCGCTATTGTCTCCTCTTTGGATACTGGTTCCTTTCTTCTTTCTTCCTTCTTATCTTGCCTACCTTTCCCTGCAATACTCCCAAAATTTCCCAGCAACATTCGTCTGCTATCTCAAAGCTTTTCCAGCAGCTAGTCTAGCTCAGAAATCCTTTACAACAAGGTTCTTTACACCCACAGTCTCCTCTGGTTGGGTCAATCTAGACCACAGTCTTCACCATCATAACAATCAATACTTAATCCCTTTGTGCATCTAATCTATGGCTGCTGCTCATCTGTATTTTACAAAGAACAGCTTCCTCAACCACTCCGAGCGTTAGCCACCTTCCTCAAGGATCCCCAGCAGTCTAGTCAGCTGGGTCACCAGAGACAGGAATAAGTTAGGGAGTCTATTTTTAAACTGATTACATAGGTTCTTATTATGATCTGTGAAGGACAGGAGACCTCCAGCTGAAGACAGGTAGGATGATATTTCACATGGAGGGTGCCTGTCTCTGTGATGTAAAGGGTGCCTGTGGGAAACTAACATTTATAGGACTGCAACCAGAATGTGAATCCTTCAGTAACTGTTTCCCTAGCATAAGATCACTATCTTTTCATCATTTGGACATCTTGAAGCCTACATATCAGTAGCAAGTCTGATGGATTAAACAAACTATCTGTACTGATGAGGGGACTAAAAGTACCTTTGATGAGAATTCAAGGTATAGAATCATGGAATTGCAGAACCACAAAACGGTTTGGGTTGGAAGGGACCTTAAAGATCATCTAGTTCCAATCTACTTGCCATGGGCAGGGACATCTGCCAGATTAGCAAAGCTGTGACTTATATGATGGAGAACAGGTAAGAGGAAATACATTGAGTTGAACTGGAATACCAAAGCTTGAAACTTCATTAATTAACAAATAATGTGAAATGATATTGTAGCTTTTGAGGGCAAGTGAAGATTTTGGGAAGAAAACACAAAGGTCCAATATCTCAGGGAGGCCTATAGGGATGCTGGGGAGGGACTCTTCATGAGGGACTGTAGTGAGAGGACAAGGGATACGGGTTCATATTTAAATAGGGGAAGTTTAGATTGGATCTGAGGAAGAAATTCACTACTGTAAGGGTGATGAGACACTGGAATGGGTTGCCCAGGGAAGTTGTGAATGCTCCATCTCTGGAAGTGTTCAAGGCTTGGGTGACATAGTTTAGTGGGAGGTGTCCCTGCCCATGGCAGAGGAGTTGGAACTAGATGATCTTGAGGTCCTTTCCAACCCTAACTATTCTATGATTCTATGGTTTGTCTTATTTTTGTGGCTTTTTGGGTGATTTTGCAGTGCTTTTACTGACCCCACTGTTCTAATTTTGCTTTTTAGTTTCTGGAAAGATTATTCTTTTGTGCCTGGAGAATGCCTCAGAGAATGTGCTGTAGCCTTACTAGCAGAGCCTTACAGGTACCAACAATTTTCTGCAGCAGCAAAGGGTCAAACTCATGCTCCCTCTGTTGTCCAAATCTGTGTGATAAGACTTTCACAGTCAAGCTGAGATCATTCAAATACTAATAACATCATTGTCCTAACTGTGTTCCATCAGGAAAAAAAATGACAATTTAAAACCTTTGGGAAAACAATAAAAGTTGGGCAGCTAAAATGCTTTTTAATTTTCAGGATTCACGGCTTTTGAATGGTCTGAGTAATTTCAGATATTTTAGTTATGGAAATGAGGATAATATAAAAAGAAGTTTAAAGCCTTAACTCAAGATTAGAGACACCTAGGTTCCAGTTTATCCTTTCCTATTTGTTTCTTTTGTTGCCTTGAATAAATCTATCAAGACAGGATTCAGCTCAGCCAACTCTAGCCACCTCAAAATGGGTGGTTTATTTAAGATGCCTCTCTGGGCTTCCTGTAACGTCAGTAGGCACTTCCAATGACAACAGATCTCATTCAGACAAGGTGCATATTTCTTCACCAAGAGTGCCTGTCTTTCACCACTGACTCTAGAAGAAGTCTGGAGGGCCAGTTTAAACTAGATCTGAAGCTTTTAAATAATTTTATTTAACTGAAATAAATTCTGTTCCAATGTTAAGTTTATAAAATCCATTTAAGTACACGTGACAGACAAATAGTTTGATGTATTCAGTTATAGGCAAAAATAGATTAACATTATCCTGTCAATTCCATCCATTAAAGTGTTCACAAGTCGGTAACACATAAACAGTGAGTGAAAAAAGCGTCATCATTATGGATCTTTGTTTACCTCATGGTTTTTGTGCCTGTTGTATTCATGCTGTCAGAGGTTTTTCTAAATAACCGCAATGGATAAAGGTGGCCTAGAATTTTTCCTTCTGAAAGAATACAGAGATTCTCTCCTAATGTGGAAATGGAGTCTACAAACAAAGAAACAAACAAACATGTTTGCAACACAGACTAAATATAAAATGCTCTGGGGGAGGGATTTTCCAAGTGACAAGTATCCCTACTTCCAGATATGCTGAAGTGTGCCATGGACACCTTTGACTGCATGTGCTGATGTGAATTCAACAAGCCCCCAACAACAAGCCCCTTCTGCCCCCAAGCTCTATGCTTATGAGTAAGCCAAGTCATCAACTCTGCTCTGAGCAGCAGGGCAGGTGTAGCACAGTTCAGATCTACGTGCCTGAACCTTCTTCCTTCCCAGCACAGGAAGGAAACTGCCCACCATGAATGCTCCTTGGTGCACTGGTGTCCTTTGAATCATGTCCATACATTGCCTGAGGGAATGCTGTTTTGCGCAGGCCACAAAGTGCTAGTGATTTAAAAGGTACAAAGAAGAAGAAAGCTTTATTGACATCCATAGTTTAATTTGGGTGTATTAAGACACAGAAAGATTTAATCACTTGCCTAAAAGCAGACAGGAAGACTGTGGCAAGGCAAGGAACTGAACCCAGCACTCCCTAGGGCCATCACCACAAGACTGTTGTTTTTTCTGAGCCTAGGTTCATCTTTGTTTTTTTCAGCATAATTGAGTGCAGAAAGTATTCACAGTTGCTATTGCTGATTTTAAGCATGATATATTACAGAATAATCTGAACCATGATCTGAAATGTGAGACAATATTTTTTCTGATGTACAGCAGATTACTTAAGCAGCAGAGAAATTTGCATTGTACCTACATAAAGATGCAGAAAGATAAAGTGATGCATAGCTTTTCTGAGACCTGTTGTCTTCTTACTAGTTTTTCAAGGTAAAGTGGCTCTTGGAAGGCTATCAGAAGGATAACACAATATCACAAAAGCATAGACAAGCACTGTTTAAACATGGAAGAAATAGCTCTAAGTTTCTCTGTGCAAATACAGGGAGTATCCACTAAATATTTAACTCTCAAGTTAAAGTTAATTACATTTGTGGGAATTATTTTTTGCAACTTAGGTGATCTCTTATATCCCTGCAAAGAGGCAATGAAGTGCCACAAAGTAAACCTTAAAGCACCTTCCAATGCAGAGGTGTGGGATATGCTCCCTGGAGGCAACATGCAGCTGCAGCTCAGTTAACCTAGCTTTTTGAAATGCTAGTGCCCAATATCTAATAGTAACAAAAAGTAGTATAGTAATTTCTCCTCTTTGCCTCACAGTCCTGCTCTATGCCAGCTTGAAGCTTGACAATTTTGTATAGCAAGGATTAAACACTATGTGGCTTGAAGGGCCAAAAGACCATGAAAAGAAAGTCAAAACAGAATAGCTCAGATTTTTCTCCCTTGCATAAATATAATCTAAAGGCTGAAAAACAGGCCTGAAAATGATTTTGTGAATTTGCTAAAGACCTGAAAAGTGACAGAGGGTCTTGACAAGAGGCTTCTGGTGCCATCCGTGTTGCTTGAGACGTTTAAACTCACTCATCCAAGCAATAGGTTTCACATGAGTGTTAAAAACCAGGGAAGTTGCCTTAGCTGTGCGTTGTTGCATTAGGAGTTGCTGGGCAGGCAACTATGCTGAATGCTCTCCTTAAGAGGGTCATTATTAAAGTACTGTTGGTGCCACTACAGCTCATTATAGGGCAGAAGAGATTTGCTATCATCATGTCTCTATTGTACCTTCCTATCTCTTCTTTCTTTATTGAACAAAGAAACCTGTTCTTTTCCTTTAAAGAGAGCATCCCCATGAATTTCCTTTTATATTTTTGCACTATATTTTTACAGGATTTAGGCTTTCAGCTATTTGTCTTTTCCAAGTCTAAATAATAAGTAGTAATCCTGGCATTTCTGAATTCCCAATGTGGGTCCATTTAGAAATTAGTAAAATTAGCCAAATCCTAATATGAAAGAAAATTGGCCTCCTTTTTAAAACTATTGTTGTATCACAATGGTGCTGAGTGGCACAAGCCGATAATGGTGCAGCACTGTTACCAGACACTGAGCAGAAATAGGAGGAGATCAGTCAGACCTTGAAAAATGTAGGATCTCTTTGGATAAATCAGAGGCAGAAAGAAGATGGAAGTGACTTGATGAATATTACACAGTAGGCAATAGGAAGACCAGAGCATTACCATTGAGTTCCTCTGTAGTGCATCTGTGTCCGTGTACCCTTGAATTCCACTGTGTGTCTGAACTGCATACACAGCCATGCTTGCCTTGGTGTCACACCCCTGGCCTGCTGTATTCTTGCCTTTCTGGAGAAACTGGAAAAGGGAATAGAGGCAAATGCATCTTGGACCTTTGGTCCTTTGTACTATAAATCCAAAGATTGCCCAGAGACCCCATGGTGCCAGCACAGCTGGGTTACACCATTTGGGTAAGGAATACCAGTATATTCTTCAGCTCTGTCCTCAAAAGTAGGAAAAATACCTTGATCTCTTCTCTCCCATTCTTGTAGCTTTGCCTTCTGACTACCTTTAACTAGATCTAACAAGCTGCCTTCAAAACAATTCCCCCTTTCCCTTCTTCAGTGAAGCAAGCATCAACAACACAAGCAAGAATGCAACCAGTAGAATCTACCAGAGGTGGCACTGGGTGGGGTTTATCTTCCTCATGCCTATGTTCAAAAGATCCCCCAAGTATTTGCCATTCCATATGGCCCTGCACACTGAACATCCCCATTTGTGGCCATCACTGCCACAGCCTGCTTTGTCCTGTCTTAATCCTGCCAGATCCTAGTCCTGCTAGCAAAGTTAAGGAACAAAGAGAAGGACTAGTTTCACCTGTGCTGCTGGAGTGATGCTACCTCCCATCATGGTTTTATATTTCCCGACAAAGAGGAGAGATTTGAGTTTTGCCACTCAAAACAGGTAAGAGTAGCACAAATCAACACTAAGTCATCTCAAAAAAGAGACAAAGAACAGAGATGGAACTAGCCTTGAAGCTGAAGAGATGGCCTTCCTTCTTCCAGTGCTGCTGGAGGGATCTGAGCAGGTATAGTCCCAACCCTACATACTGTGATCACTTTCTAAGATCTGACTCCCAGTGGCATGATTGCCATTTTGCTACTTCCAGGACATTTCTGAGCCTAGGATCACAGTCAAGTCTTTGTTGTCACCGTGCTACAGTTACACAGAATCAGAGAATCTTAAATGGTTTAATCTGTTCGCTGGCTTTTTGGGATGTAGGGTGGCTGTAATGCATTGATTCCCAGTTCACCCTTCTCTTTAGCTATGCTTCTGCATGCAGTCTGTCTAGAAGTGTGCCGAGGATAATGATACAGAGCTACTGCACAGGAATTTTCTTGTGGTGGTAGTTACAGGTGGTCCATTCTATGAATTGTATGACTTCTTTCCATGGTCTGAATGACAGAGAAGAACCATGAATAAATGGAGTCCAGGACCAAAATGCAAATGAAAACTCAGTATATAGCTTGCTACTGAAAAAAACTGTCAATAAATTATTGAAAAATTACATAAATTGAAAGTGCACTTTCATGATTATTTGTGCAATACCCAGCATAACAGGACAGAAATTTGTCTTTGAAGCTTTGAAAATGAGGGGATCAGTTCTGTTCATACTGCTATTAAACTGAGGTCTCAAATACTGTCACTATATTAAATATAAGCAGGTATGCATTCTTCAGTTCCACACCATGGGAAATATATTTTATACTTGTCTTTTCATAGAATCATAGAAGGGTTTGGATTGGAAAGGACTTTAAAGATCATCCAGTTCCAACCCCCTGCAATGGGCAGGAACAGCTTCCACTAGACCAGGTTGCTCCAAGCCCTGTCCAACCTGGCTTTGAACACTGCCAGAGATGGAACAGCTACAGCTTCTCTGGGAAACCTGTGCCAGTGTCTCACCACCCTCACAGGGAACAGCGTCTTTCTAATATCTAATCTAAATCTCCCCTCTTTCAATTTAAATCCATTCTCCCTTATCCTATCCCTACATGCTGTTGTAAGAAAATCCATCTCCTGGTTTCTTGTAGGCTCCCTTTAGGTACTGGAATCTGCTCTAAGATCTCTCTTGAGCTTTCACTTCTCCAGGCTGAGCAAGCCTTTCCTGACATTATAGTATTTTTCATTTTATGTTAGCATCTCTGGTGCCATTTCCTTTCCACTCATAGTGTCTTCTCACACATTTAAAAGAAATAGTTATAATATGCTTCATACTTGCATGAATTAACCTTTTCATATCTCATTACCATTTTTCCCTTCCCACCTTTCTTCTTCTACTTTGTCTTGTTTTCAGATTGCTTCTCAAATTAATCATTTTCATTTTGTGTTTGGGAAATATGAAAACAAATAAACAAGCAAAAATAAAAACCCCTGTCCCTGAGATGGCATCTTATTGCCTAGTTAGAAAGAGCTGGCTTGTCACTTCAGAGACACAACACATCTTTTCTCCACATGCGATTTTCCTCACAGCTGTACATCTTGACCTCTCCTTTTCACCAATGTGTTATGAGTATCAATGTTTACCAGATATAAATAAATGATGACGTTGTTTAATAAATATGAGCTTCTGGCTTTAATTCCATTATATACTTACTAGTCCTAGTGTGGAAGTCGTACAAGTTTTTTTGTTCCCTCATAACTCAGTCACTGGTCATTGATTTAGTGTTGGAATTGCTATTTTAAATCTTCACCTCAAACTCCCAGTAGCATTGAACAACTCTTAAAAGTGAAGAATAGAAGTGATATAAGAAGTCTTGAAGTCCTCTTTCAGTCCTTTGTGTACAAGATGGGCTTGGGTTTGGAGCTTGCTTTGGGGTCAAACACCAGAATAACAGCTCCAGCACAGTTCTTCTGGGGGAGTCTCTAACTGCTGTGGTGGAGAGCTGTACTCACTTTGACTGGGTTAACCAACAGCCAAGTATTATATGTTAAAATGGTTTCAGTAAAAGAGTAGAATTTATTGATCTAAACCTGATTCTTCAACGGGGCAGCTACCTTCAATTACTGTGGAGGGAAGCTAGGGTGATCAGTGTCCCTAGTCCAAATTTAGACTTTGTAAATAACCCCTCAGGCAAGAACATGCAAGACTGTGCAGACATTCAGAAGAAAACAATTAACAAATTATTATGCTTGAGTTTGCAAATACCAGCTTAAACAAGATTTGGTTGTTGAAAACATACAACTTCATGAGCAGATGGAGAATTCAACTTAAATGCTCATTCGAGTTTAAAGAAGTGGAGATGAAAGCTAGAAGCTCAGCTAGAGATCTCAAAGGTGAGCCTCAAAAAGAAAGACTGCAGAAATAAACTAATAATTAAATTAAAGGAATTTGTAGGAATTGCTGGAAAATATGGTGAGGTTGTTTCCTCCAAGGAGGAGAAAAATGTGGCATCGGTTAATTAAAAAGCTTGAGTGTGCATCATGCCAAACTTGCTTTTTAGAAGGCACCCAAAAGGGACTCTCCAAACAGACTGTTTGCAGTACTCTGTTCAACTTGAATTCTCAGTCTTCACAGAAGAGTAGATTTGGGCAGAGCAGCCACTGATAAATAGAAATAACAAAGCCATGCTCATCTTCTCAATGATAAATGACTATTTTTGACAGACACGAATTCTGTGCATATAGGGACATAGCTGCATAGCCCTATTCAAATATCAGGAGATATCAATGCTATTGATATATAGCACCAAATTAAACCTAATATTCTTGGTCCAAGCAGCTCCAAACATTGAGATATTTTATCTCAGCAAAATTAACTACCATATACTGGCAAAATGGTAAGTTAGAACAACTCCCTTGTTCAGAATTCAGGATACTAGATTTTTTCCTGTGGAAAATAATAGAGTTGTAGGACATCTGAACTTGGCAGCATCAAGTAATTACTCAACCCACACCCTGTTTTGCATCAACAATAGGAACTTGTTTTATATATATATATATTTACATCAACATGTATATATTTAAATCATACATATATATATGTATGATTTTATAGTGTTCATTTTTTGTTCAAAGTCTTATATAAATTTTAAAAAGTGAGCAGGTAGCAACTTTATTCTTCTATCTGTCTAATTCAAAAAGTACTTTCTTAAATTGAAAGGCAATTTCACAAAACACTTCTAAAATATGATCCCCTTAAATTGGGTCTGTCAGGATGCATAAACTTTGACTGTGCTTTGGTTGTAAACAGATAATCTAGATTGATCTGCTGTCCGGAAAGATAATGCTGGGAACAACTTGCTATTGTTAAATGACACAGGAATAATGCACTGGATTTGGGATCAGTCAGCTTTTCTGGTTTTAATCGTTTATTTTCTTTTCTTCCATTTCATAACTGAGCTGTTGATGTAATCCTACCCCATGTGAATGCTAATTTCAGGGTTTCACAATAAATGAAATACCATCTAAACCAGCATGAAATATCCACACAGTTTAATCTAAGGTGCCCACAAATGTTGGACAAGGACTAGGCTCCTGATGTAGCCAATGGGGTATCCAGGGAGTAATTAAATTCTCAGCAAAATGCTTTAAACTTGACTCTGGATTCTTTTTGCTTGCCTGAAGAAATTTAATGTCTTATTTCAGTAGAGAGAGGACAGACCATGCAGCAAGTAGGAAAGCAGGAGACCTGGCTTGAATTGGGTGACATCAGGCTCCTTGAACTGAGTCCTCTGTTATGTTTTCACCAAGAAAGGCCAAAAAAAAAAAAACCCATTAGGTGAGCTCACTATGTAGCACAGGCCAGTAACCTTTCTAAAGAATTTTCTTTATCAGAATTATAAGCTCTGTTTGAGCACTAACAGTCCTTTAGGCATTTCTCATCCAGTGACTGCCCACCTTGAGGATCTATTTCTTAGCTAAATGTTTGCACTCAGGATAAGAGCAAAACCCCTAGACAACATCTGTACCAGGGAACTAAACAAGATCCCTTTGCCTTGGAAACTGATGACTTTACTGCCTACTGGGAATGGTCCTGGGCTCATTCAGCTGACTTGTGCCTGGGAATGACTTAGAGTTGTGCTAGATGGCTCAGCCCAAAACAGTGCCAGCACCTGTTCTGTGAATTTAGCAAGGTGAGCAGTTGAATCTCACCATCTTTGTGGTGAGCTGACATTGTTTAATTTACCAATATTATGGTTTTGTGTGTACTATGCAGCAGTACAATTGTCAGATTGCAGCAGTCTTCTACTTTCTGTCACAGGACTTACTGTGCCTTGCTGACATTAGCAGACATTTCTTTCCCAAATTGGGATCAAACGCTGACTTCTCTTTCTTGAACAGACTACACTGATTTGATCAAACTATTTAAGACTTTCACATATAAGCCTGCTTTTGAGACATCATACCTCTCTCCGTTTATACTTTCCTAACCGAAGTTTCTTTTATAATTAATATTATGTCTATCCTACCTTCCTAGACTAAAACTGATAGTTATACACCCAAGGCTTGAGAAGCTTTGCAGCAACCAACCACATTCAACTGAATATCTGCTGCCAAAGAACATGGTGAAGGACAACTGGACTGAGCATCTCATCAGTAGGTGCTTGATTTCTTGAGTTCAATGATATCTCTCGTCATAGACTGTAAGAGATTTTGAAGCAGACCACAAAGGGGCACTGGAACAAGTTGTCCACCACAGAGCTGCATCTGTTGTGGAGTCTGCATCTTGTGGAAGATACACAAAATCCAGCTGGACAGCCTTGAGCAATCTACTGTAGCTGATCCTGAGCAGCAGTCTTAAACTGTATGACCTTCAGAGATGCCTTCCATCCTCAGTGATTCTATGTGCTCTTTTCATTGAATCAGGGTTTGGAACATCAGTTTGTCTTCACCCAGGCATGACCAAGGTCCCTCCTACCTGTTTTTCCTTCTCTCTACCCACAACTCTTGCCTTCCTAGCTGTCCAGTCTGTACAGTCTCATAACCTTTTTGTCTTACCTGTTCAGATTTTTCAGACCAGCAATTTCTGCCATTGAACTAGAATTTTATAAATTCTGCAGAAGAACCGGTGGACTGTTCCATCTGCTAGTGCTTACCTGTTCCATGAGTACATACTCCATTGTGCTTCTGCTGACTTTGGAGTGATGTGATGGTTGAGGAGATTTTTCAGAAGCACTTGAGTCGACTCAACATAAGCCAGCCTCCATCAAGTCATTTGCCATAAGGAAGTGGTTTCTGAGGATAAAATCATAGAAGCTTGGAAGAGACCTCAAGAATCATCTGGTCCAACCTTTCTAGGCAAAGCACTGACTTTGACTAGACGTCCCAGCACCCTGTCCAGCAGAATCTTAGCAGTGTCCAATGCTGGTGCTTCTACCACTTCCCTGGGAAGATTATTCCAATAGCTGATTGCTCTCACTGTGAAAAATTTTCTTGTGTTCAGTTGAAATCTCCCCCAGCAGTAACTTGTAGTGCCCAGTCTTCTTTAAAAACAAGGGTTGTGTCTGTGGCAGCAGAATTAGTGGTGAATTTGATATGCAAGATCTCTGTTCAGAGGTAGCGGCAGATTTACTAAGAGCAAAACTCATCACACCCAACATGCTGGCAGTGGGATCATGGTCCCAGGTGCAGGGATTTTGTTTCTCTGAGGTGATAACTATACCCTGAGCAGCACCTCTGTGAGATCAATTCACTTTATAGATATAGCTAGTAAGCAGTACTGAACCACCACTGCCCCTGCAGTTTTGGTTTGTTTTTATTTTTTATACTGTAGCTGTTAATTGAAAAGCACATTAATAACTTTTGGAGCAAGACCTCCCTTCAGCACCATTCTAGAGAGTCAGATACCAGTTGGGTTTTCTCCCTCCAATCTTGTGACCTAGGTGTGGAGAAATCCAGCTTCAAGCGGAGAGGAAAGCATCTCTCTGTTACGCCATTTTTCTCACCTCAAAGTACTTGTAACCTGCAGAATAAAATGCTCTTACTGGAAAAACATGTACACAAGTCTCTGAAACCAGAGGAGGTAACTAATTTCTCCATTTCATACAGGATAGATAAGCTTTTAGGGCAAAGGAAGATTGAGAAGGCTGTGAGGGCTGAGCCCTATGATACATGTGTTGTGTTGCATGCAGATGGCTGCTGGATTAAACTCCTCAAAGTCTTCAGTGCAAGGATCCCTGATGTGTAAATTCAGACAGCTTCTGCACAGGAGCACAGACACATGCAGCAAAGATGAGATGGCAGCATATGTATGTATGTATGTATGTATGTGTATGGCCAGTTTTGCTTTCTGGTGAAACTCAGTGCTTTTAAAGTCTCTCTTATTCTTAAGAATACCAAAATTCATGCTGTTACTGCTATACTGAAGCACCTAAATTCCAGTTAGAATTTGCACATGAGATGTCTACATGCTCTTGGGCATCTTAAAATTCCCTTAGTCTGAATAGAGTAAAACAGGCCAAGCAGAGAACTATGCTAATGCAGTTTAGCATATCTAGGTACTGGAATTAAACAATTTAGAATAGATCAGCTCTTCAGTGTGCTGGATGGGTGCTGCCAAGGCTAAAAGTCAAGGTAATGGCATTGCAACTACAGAGCTGCAAATTGTGTGTGCTGAAATCAAGACCTGTCTGTGTAAATTGATAGATGAGTCTGTAACATATTTGGAGACTGGAGCAAAACTTAGCATTGTTTGTAAAGACTTAGAGAGCATTACAATGATTGTAGGCTCAGATATTACAAGGAGAAGCTAAGCTTGGATATGAAGCATTGCTCTGGTTGCTTGCCGAGTAAAAACACTGATATGTCACTGGAGTGAAATCAGAGCTTGGTTTTGCTGTGGTGCTCTGCAGACTGAACTGAACATCCTCTGGTTCTGCCCTGGAGCAGCTCTGAAAGTGAGTGGTGTGACTGACCCTTCTGAACCCCCACAGCAAACAACTTTCCTCTAAACACTTCAGCATAGAGATCCCTTGCCCCAACCTCATATTTCCGAGCCATACAGCTGGAAAACAAACATCCCATTCCCTGGCTCATTCCTCAGCCTGAATTAATTCCCCAAGGTACCGCTGGTTGACAGACAATAGATTTTGCTCAGCAGTGGCAGTTTGGGGGGTTTGAATTGTGAAGTTTATTGACAAGCCCAGGAGCAGAGCGGTGTGAGAAGAGGGATGGGTGGAGAGATGCTCTGCCAGCAATGCAGGCGGGATCGCTCTGGCAGTGGCTCAGCCTAGCTTTCACTCTGTCTCCCCAGGGAGGGAGCCAGAGCTGTCACTCCAAGCTTCTCCCCTGCCACAAAAGAGGGAAGGAGAAAGCAGAAGGGTCCCTTCACACTGACAGCACCCAACTGCCGGTTCACATCTGCGGCAGGTAAACCATGAGGAAGAGTCTCTTCGCCCCTACAGTTACTTCACCTTTGATTTAAAGCCTTCGCCCACTTTCACGAGGGACAATGGAGGAGCAGTACATTTCCAAACTCCACCCGGTAGTGGATTATGGAGCTGGGGTCTTTCTTCTGATTATAGGTGAGTTCTGCCTTTACAGCCTGCTTGTTTGCTTGTAGTCTAGGAGCAGACACACCAGAGCTGCCCTGGCTGTGCTGCAGTGAGTCAGAGGAAGCTGGAGGGAAATTAAGGCAAATGTGTTCCCATGCAGGTTCCCCTGCTTTCAGGTTGATTGGATATCAGTATTAATCTCTGCTCTCAGATTTGCAGTCTTTTGTTTCCATGCTGAAGACTTGCCAGCACAAGTTTGCCTCTGTGGCATCACAAGTATTCGAATTCAGTTGTCTACTGCTTATCCTGGCATCTCAGCCCCATGAAGTGAGAGATGAAGCAGCTCATTTCATGAGGCCGATCAGGGGAGAATAACTTTGGTCTGACCTTTGGCAGGGGGTGAGCTGTCACTGTGCTTGAAGAGCAGCTGTGTCTTGGGAGGATAAACAGATATAAAATAGCAAAAGGTTTCCAAATAGCAATTCTGTTTTTTATAATGGCCAGTTTGCTCTGCTGAAGGCATATTAAAAATTAAACACAAGTGGGGTTATCTACCAATGTGCTCCAGCATGGCTTTAGCTAAGTGTTTATTTCCTTGTCTGTTTGTTGCATATACCCAGGTGATTTGGTTATTACTGTTGTACATTTGGAGAGAAGCAGAATTGGTTTAGGCATGCAGTCCAACTGAATTTTGCTAAGCTCATCCCTTGAGCTCATTTGAAAATTCTGGTTGAGATGCACTGAAGAAAGAAAAACATGTATATTTGTGTGCTTTAATAGAGAGGGTTTGGGCAGCGGTGCTGGGCTTTAGCATTCACATCGCACCCCTGCTCCTGCACGCTTTTCATTGCACTGCGCTGTGCTGTGCTGTCCCCTCAGTTGAGCTGACAGCGCACAGCACAACTCAGGGTGAGAAAAATCACTATCTGCAAAACAAGGAAGGGTTTCTGTTTAAATTCGAATTAGGAAGGTTGTTCCTTTCTCACAGAAATGTAAATATGTAGGTGCAGATAAGGTAATGGGCTGCAACAGAAAACTGAGGGTTGGATCACCCCTTGTTGATACTGCCCTTGTCCCACCATGCTACAGTCTCACAGCTCTCCTAAAGGACTTTTAGGCACCCAGACTTCAGATATAGCTTCCAGCATTGGATCAAGAGCCCTGTGTGGCACTCAGAATCACTACATTTCATACCGAATCTCAGGAACATTCCATATATGAAGAAGTGAGCTCAACTGTAAAACATGTTGTATTTATCTGTAGTTTTGTAACCTCACGGGGGGCTGCAGCAGGGCCTATGTGTCCCCTGAAATTATGTTTTCATTAGGAAACCAGGCTAGGACAGGGGCTTCAGCACTCACCACTGGCTTCTCTGCTGTTTGATTACTAGCCCATTCTTGCAGAGTTCTGTCCCATGCCAGCCAGCAGTATCAGAGGCAGTGTGTGCCTGAACGTCCATCTCTGATGGTAAGAATAAGAGCTACTTCTTACCTTATACACAGTGGTTAGGGCTCTCTCAGAAGAAAGTGAAGTGAGTTCATTTTCCTTCTGAAGCTGGTGGATGTCCCATTTGGCAAGAGAGGGCTCTTCACAGCAGGCTACAGGTTGGCTGTCAGCAAGTGGTCCCACGCCAAGCCACTGTGGGCATCTTGTGTGTGTAGACATACAGCTCTTGAGAGCTCAGGGAACACTTCAAGATAACCAGGGATGCCAAGTGAATGTCTGTGGTTAGAAAGTGAATGAGGGATGTGGGGTCTCAGGTTTATACCTCTGTTTTGTTTAAGGCTTTCTCTTCACATCTCTGTCTATTCTTGGATTTATGCCAATGTATTTATTCCATTTTGTTGCATGGGCCTTTATTAATTTCTCTGTGAGCACTTTATTATGTGGTGTCTGTGAGCAGATGCAGCCTCCCAGTGTTCACAGTGACAAGGGAACGACAGAATCTTTTTCTGTCTTCCTATTTCACTTCTGGCTTTAGAGGACATCTCAGGAAAACCTTTGATCAAAATGTAGCTCCAGCACAGTGTTCACCTGAAATAGAAGAAAGAAGTAGTAGTTTGCTACTTGTACTTTTTAGACTGTTGTCCTGAATGCTTTGAAGCCCTATGGTGTGCCAGAATAATGTATATCCAACAGGTCTTTTTACAAAGCAATCTCTGGTCTGCTGCATGCTTCTGGCCAAACCATTCCCATGGTCTGCCTCACTGCACTCAGATCATATGAATAGTGTGTCTAAGCTGCAGCAGGAGCTGCCAAGCCAGCGTATGTTGACTGTCGAGGCAGCTCAGAGCCTGGGAGGCTTGTGCTGGAGCTCCACTGGAAGACACATTGTAAAGGGAGAAGGAAGGCTTCAGGAAGTGGAGAGCACCAACTGGGAAGAGGGAACAAGCAGGCAAAACAGTGGAGTTCTTCAGTAGGAAGGAGAAGTAAACAAGGATATTACCAGGGAAATATGAAGATGGGTACACCTGTTTTACTTCCTAGTGTGTTGTGCAAGTGTGAGCTATACATGAGAGGGGAGCCACAGAGGAGTAGGTGGGATATAGTGCATGGAGAGATGGTGTGACTTGGAAGTGAAGATTTACAGTGTGTTGATATGAAGGGGCATGATATGGTCTACTATTCATATGACAAAATTTCCCTCAGTCCAGTGAATGCTGTGATGAGGATGCTGTGTAGCAGCTCTCAGAAATGTCATCCAGGCACCATTTCCTATCTGCTAGTAAAGAGAATGAGTTTTCTCATCATGAGCTGAAGAATAAGGTGTCATGGCAGGGAATAGCAGATACACACCAGTACTGTGCTGATACTTACAGCAGGTAAGCATCAGCACAGTACTGTGCTGACTTCAGAGGCTCTGAGTTCTGGCTAGTCTCCTAGCCTGCTCTCTTCTGGATGTTAGGCTAACACTTCACAGCTGTGTTAACTATGTGATATTATTGTCTGCGCTGATGCTTCTCTTTCAGCCATCCTTACAGTCCTTGGAAATTCAGCTGTCCTTGCTACAGCCGTGAAACGCTCTTCCCCCCTGAAGTCACCGGAGCTGCTTACCGTCAACTTGGCAGTAGCAGATATTGGAATGGCCATCAGCATGTATCCACTGGCCATTGCATCCGCCTGGAACCATGCTTGGCTGGGAGGAGACGCATCCTGCATATATTATGCCCTGATGGGCTTCCTTTTTGGTGTCTGCAGCATGATGACCCTCTGTGCCATGGCTGTGATTCGATTCCTTGTTACCAATTCATCCAAATCTAGCAGTAAGTAATTAAGCTTCTGGTAACCTTGTAGTGGAGCATTTGGGCTGTTATGTTCAGAGAGGTAGTTTGTGGAATATGTATAGCATATCAGGTCAGTAACTGTAGGAATAAGCCTCAACTTTTAGTCCAGGATCAAACCCTAATGCTCTTAAAAGGATCTGATTAAATTCTTTGTGAAACAAGGAGGATTTTCAGCTTCTCAGTAATACCAAGTGAAACTGCCTGAGAGTTTGGAGACCCCAAATGTTTTGCTGGACCAGACTCTTGCCTTCCTATTTGTGTGCAAGCAGACATACTGACATACTGGAACTTGAGAGGAAGGAGTGTTCTCTGGCATTCCTGGTCTGGCTGCCCGGTACATTTGGGGTCAACTTGATCTTGTAAAGCTCCCTGACTTATAAAACCTCAGATCAGCACAGGTCTGCACTCAGGTCTCACCCAATCCATGGATAATCTCTGTTACGTTCCTCAAGAAGACCAAAGGTTCAGGAACTGCAGCAGCAGCCCAAGCATGTTTGTAGCTACCACCCTTCTCTTTGAGGAGAAGCTGCAGCAAAAACCATGTGGCTGAGATGAGTTCCATACATGCTTGCTCTTCCTCTTTCTTGCAGGTAACAAAATCACCAAGACCACTGTTCGCATCTTGATTACTTTCATCTGGCTCTACTCCTTGCTCTGGGCCATTCTGCCCTTGGCAGGCTGGGGCTACTATGGCCCTGAGCCATTTGGCATCTCTTGTACTATAGCCTGGAGCAAGTTCCACAACTCCTCCAACGGCTTTTCGTTCATTCTGAGCATGTTCCTGCTGTGCACAGTCTTGCCTGCACTGACCATCGTTACCTGTTACTTGGGAATTGCCTGGAAGGTTCATAAAGCATACCAAGAGATCCAGAATATTGACAGGATCCCTAATGCAGCTAAACTGGAAAAGAAGCTGACATTGGTGAGTTGTCCCAGTGGTGAGAAGAGCCTACAGTAAACAGGAGCTTGCAGAGAACTGGCTCTGCTCACACATGGCTCATGATAACCCTTCATTTTTTCTGTCTAGTATTGACCGAAGATGGAGATGTGGTTGCAGTGTCATCCACATTGTCATTCTGGTAGTTTGGTCACGATAATATATCACAGCAACAGTGCAGCTCATTAAATCTTTAGGCAGTTGCATCCAAGATTTTCATGGACAACCAGGTTTCCAGTCATGCTGGAAGAGCTGATGGATTTTTTTACAGTGTAGCTGTGCTGAAGGTCTTCTTCTGCATCCTAGGTGTTTTTAATCAACTGAGTGGCTATTCTGAGTAAGTGTTACACAGAAATTCTGTACAGAAAGATGACTTTTTAATATATCATTGCAAATAAGCACTTCAGCTCCTAATTTGTGGAAAAGCAGAATTTATCTACGTTTTCTAGAGGCCAGTCTGTTGATAGGCTACACTGTCCTGTTAGGCTGTGTCTCCTGTGACATTGCAGCCAGAGTCAGGGAAGGAGGTAAAAACAAGTGCCTTGTAAGAAACCCACAGTGTAAATCTGATAGGTTGGAATAAAAGCATATATGCACAGTCCAATGTGAACTGTGCTCGTGTCACAACATAGCAAGCATACAGTGTCAGGTATTTCAGCTGTTCCAGGCATGGTTACATCTATGCCTGAGTATCAGTGCCCGCTGGGAACTGAATCCCTGTTTTCCTTTCAGATGGCTGTGCTGATCTCAGTTGGGTTCCTGAGCTCGTGGACACCATATGCAGCAGCCAGCTTCTGGTCCATATTTAACCCCAGTGACTCCCTGCAGCCCATCGTTACACTGCTGCCTTGTCTGTTTGCCAAATCTTCAACAGCGTACAACCCTTTCATTTACTATATCTTCAGCAAAACTTTCCGTTGTGAACTCAAACAGCTGCAGTGCTGCTGTGGCTGGCAAGTTCATTTCTTCAGTGCTGACAACTCTGCCGAAAACCCCATGTCAATGTGGAGCGCGAGAGACAACGCGCGTCTCTCTACAGCTGCAAAGGTGGAGAACCAGGGAGCTGCAGCTCGCTGAGAGGCAGTGATGGTGTCATAAGAGAGGTCAAAACTTTGACTCCCTCAGGGGTCCAAATGAGTAGGAATGCAGCACTGTGTATCTTATGTCAAATACAGAGGGTTAAGTTTATATTTTTAAGCAACTCTTAAATATTATCTTTATGCTACACAGCAAAAGAACCTGCTATTTTTTTTTCAAGAATTTCTACTTTAGAGGAAATAGATTTATGTACTAAACATAAAAAAGATATAAACTAATTTTCAGGGAAACAGTTGTAATTAAAAGAGAAATTATTATTGTGGGGTTTATTTCTTACACTTTAGACTTTTTAATGCAACCTATCTGCAAACTCTTGGCTCTTTCAGTAAAAAAGCCATCAAAGAAAACTGTAGGTTGAACAGTGTGCTGTCAAATAAATACACTGAGCGTGCAGTTTTCCAGTGATACAGACAGAAAACCATACAGGTAGCAAGAAATACTGTCAGGAGATAAAAGTGGCTGATACCAAAATGTCTGACAGGGATTTACAGTCCCTTGCTCAGTCACAGAAATAGTTGCAACTTCTCAAAACGCAGTCAAAAAGGAGTTGAGCAGCCTCAGCCTGCAGAGGTTCGGTGGGAATGTGGCAGTCAGTGAAGGAAGCCTTTTGCATGTCACAGCAAAATGAGAAGTGAAGGAATCCCTTAGCAAAAGGAACCGTGCACGTGTGCTGTTGCTGGCTGAAGTATAACAGCTCTTTTATCATGGGGACTTTTTATATGGGCATGTTTTATTGGACAAGAGGGATAGGCTTTGAAATGAAAAAGGGCAGACCTAGACTAGATAATGGAGAGAACTTTTTCCCTGTGAGGGTGGTGAGACACTGGCACAGGTTGCCAGAGAGATTGTGGATGCCCAGTCCCTGGAAGTATTCAAGGCCAGGTTGGATGGGGCTCTGAGCAACCTGGTCTAGCAGAAGGTGTCCCTGCCTGTGGCAGGGGGTTGGGACTATATGATCTGTAAGGTCCCTTCCAACTCAAACTATTCTATAATTCTATAAAGAAAACAGCAAGTCAGTAGACCTCCTTGTTTCTGAGCAGTGTAAGACTATGGGCATGTACCCCTGTGAACAAACTTAAAATAAGTAAAGATCTGTACCAACTGCAGCCTTTGAAGTGAGGATACAATGCTCTTAGTTGGACCTGAATTTCCAACCAACTGCAGAAAATCTCAGTTTGAATGAAGTGTTATGGTGCTGAACATCTGTGAAGTGCACTACAGCCTCTTTCACCATAGAAAAAAGCACTATTGCAGGGCAGCTGTACTCTGATTTTATGATGGGATACAACAAGCAAGAAGCCAGAACAAAGTGAAGTGGGATACAGCCATCACGCCAGATTGCCTCTCTAAAGATCTGCACAGCCCATTTGCCTTGTATGGTTCCACACAGGACTTTTTACATGTATAAATCAATTTCCTTCTCGAGGGAAGACAAAAATGGTGAGAATTTAGATCAATTTACTTGAAGAAAGTCCAAATGTTAAATAGGGACACCAAGAACAAAAATACAGAACTACATAAGGGAGCATGAGCACCAAAATGAATTTCATTTGAAAAACAGCAATGTATCCACGGATGGGCAGTGATGTAGACAGAGCAGAGCTGCATGCTCCTACATGAGTTACTGCTAGATAGAGGATTTGTATCTCATGAAACAAATCATGACGTTGATAAATTATGGTTTATCTACTTGTATGTTTCTAAAGTGATTTAAGTCAGATTAGCCTTAATATCAAAGTGCTCCTGGATTCAATCACCTCTCTACTGAACTTCAGTGACTTATCTGAAGACTTCTAGGTCTACAATACCTGCCAAAAAATTTGAAAAAAGTCCTCTGCATGCAAAAGAGATCAGTCAAAGAGCTGGAACAGATATTTTATTTATCAGTATATATGGAAAAAAAGCCCAACAAACCCAAATAATGAGTTCCCTTCATTCCCAGAAGTCACAGTTGTAGAGATAAAATTTTCTTGTGAGTACCTGTATATATAATCCTCAAATAGAACAAGCAGAGAATTAATTCAGAACTTTCTTAGAAAGCACAAAACACCAGGGCATAGGGCAGTGGAACCAAAGGTATGTGCTGGCCGTCCCTTGCTGATGATTACATTCTGTAAGTGATTAGTACAAGGCCGCTTGCATTGTGTGAGATTTCAGCATTACATGGATTGCTGCCTCTTCTCCAGGCACTTCTCAATATCATCCAACACTTGGACAGCAGCTTTCGGAATACGAGTCCCTGGACCAAACACATTGGTTACACCAGCTTCATACAGGAAGTCGTAATCCTGTTTAGAAAGAAATTTAAGTGCTGTAGTTAAGAGTGCAACAGAAAATTGGTAATTGATTTAAAAGTGGTATATGTTCTATCATGTATGCTGGCCTGAGAAAGTGTATGTGACAAGTCCCAGAAAGAGGCAGCACAGTAGAAAGGGAAATGGGAAAAAATTGGTAGTTCAGAGGTACGAAAACACTCCTGGGAAAGATTTTATTTGTTGAGAATCAGGCTAATGTCAGATCCTTAGAAAACATTCAAATGTCAACTGGATGTGACTCTGAATGTCCTAATCTAAATATAACGCTAATTTTGAAAATACTGCTTTACACAAAGACTTGGGCCAGATGACTGTCAGTCGTTCCTTGTAATTTGAGTTAGTCTGATTTTATGATTGTCCTGAAATTTCAAAAAGACCTGGGAAGCAGTTATGTATTCTCTCTCTCTATGATACATTATTTTTCAACAACAGGTTAGCAGCATGTCATTGAGAGATACTGAACAAAACACACTTTTTCTCCTAGAAAAATACTACAAGTTCCTTTTGTTCAATTTAAAAGTCTGTCATTCCTGAATGCTTACCTAAGTGGTTAGAAAAGGAAAAAGTCTGGGTAAGCAGTGTAACAGGAGACTTATATGCAAAATCAGATTGAATCTCGCTAGGCGGAAGATCACCCTAAAGGTGATTCAGGCAGGGAAATTGTGGATGAGCTAAGGAAAATTTTAAGACAAAAGCATAGATCTGACTGCAAGGTTATCCAGAAAATAGTTCAACAGTTTAGAAGAAAGCAGAAGGAATGAGAGAGAGGCAGCACTGAGGCCTGATGATGGGGAACATGAGAGGAGGCTAAATGGTGAACATGATATGTAGCCTATAGGTGATGGGACTGTCCAGTGTCTTAGTTACTAGCTATGACTCTTCCAAACTCTTACTAGAAGTCATAAAGTCCCTTAGGAGCTAGCGTTTAACAGTAATACATAAGGTACTGGTAATCAGAAACAACAGAGCATAAAGAACACCTCCCTCAGGCTACTGATTTCAGAACCCAATATACCATCCAACGAATGCTGTAAGGCAAACCAGGACATGATGTACAGAAAACGTGATCAGCAAGACCTGACAGCACTCTGCAACCATCTTGCAGATCTCTGCAGACCCTGGTGATTGCACACAATAGCCTTCAGTTCTGTAAATCCCACCTGACATTAACAGAATATAGAAAATAGCTAAAAGCAGTGCAGACAGAAATAAAGTTGACTCTCAGTCCTGATGGCAATGGTGTTGACCCGTACCTGAGGTGGGATGACGCCGCCACATATGACAAGAATGTCTGGCCGGTCAAGAGCATTGAGCTCTTTGATGAGTTCAGGCACAAGAGTTTTATGACCCGCTGCAAGTGTGCTCACACCAACACAGTGCACATCTGCATCAACTGCCTGCTGGGCCACTTCTCGAGGTGTCTGTATGAAAAGGGGACGACATGAAAAGTAACAGCTTGAGCCTTGCTGCTGAACAAGCGTTAGAAGGAAAAGTGCTGCATTTTAAAAGCACTGGGCACTGCTCAGTCATACCTGGAAGAGGGGACCGATGTCCACGTCAAAGCCAATGTCTGCAAATCCTGTAGCAATGACTTTAGCTCCTCTGTCATGGCCATCCTGACCCATCTTTGCAACAAGTATACGAGGCCTGCGCCCCTCACGATCCATGAACTTGTTAACTCTGATTGAAAATACATGTTGTATGTTACTAAGTCACTAAAAATCATTAGAAGTCTTTCCACAAATAAAAAAGCCACTGGCTTCAATTGTAGCATCATTTATATGCATCGAATAAAAAGATCTTCTAAGTCATGCTTCATCTATGTAGTCTCCACGCTATGTTAATTTTTATGTTATATGATTACTAATATGATTTCTCATATTTACTAACCTCAACAATAAAATGTTCTTTTTTAAAGAAAACCATTCCACTACTTTTCGTGTTTCCAATGGACAAAATTTAATGGTTTTATGGTTTTATTTCAGGTTTAATGAGCTGAATTACAACTACCTGAAACACGATGCTTAGGTTTTAACAATAATTACAACCAATTATTTCAAAAGAACCTGTATGGCACACAGGCACCTAAAGATGTGTCCTAGATATCACACTGTGAATCGTCATTCAACTGGTCACAAGTCTGCCCAAAAAAGAATAACCGTATCCCTCATTCTATGCACTCATTCTAGCACCTCCCTTCTTCTGGTTAGCAGCAGTTCATATTTCTGTTGTATTAAGGGGACTCCATAACCACAGTACATATTAATCTTTCACCTTGCTGCTCATTATTGATGTATCACTACTTTGAGTGGGACACTAAAACTACCACATCTCAGAGATGAAAGTTTTCATTGGTTTTGGTTCTTTTTCTTAATATTCACAGAATTGTAAAATCACAGAATGGTCTGGGTTAGAAAGGACCTTAAGATGACATAATTCCAACCTCCCTGACACAGGCAGGGACACCTTCCACTAGACCACGTGACCAAATGGTCTGTCCAACCTGTTCTGAACATTCTTTTGGGAGCTGGATGGATTTGGTGTGCCTTGAAATCATATGCTGACCTGGCCAGGATGATCACTCTTTGAATCCAGTGGCTTACTCAGGGGAAAAGAATGACTCTAGATTAAGCATTTATTAGCACAGACATGAAAAGCTTCAGGAGGCGATTCCAGGACAGAAATATGCAGCATTTAAGAGGGAAAAAGTAAGAACTTGGACAGCTTAAGAAGGAATTATGTCAACAGAGCCTGAAGAAGCTTCTGCTTGAGGATGTACAGGAGTTGGGGCTGCCTTCTCTGTTCCTAAAGACTGCTGAGAAGATTGATGAAATAGATATCCAAATGGTATAATCACAGAATGGTTTGGGTTAGAAATGGCCTTAGTGATCATCTAGTGAAAAATTCACCCCCCCTTGCAACAGGCAGGGACACCTTCCACTAGACCAGGTGGCTCAAACCCCCAACCAATCTGTAAGTTGTCACTGTATAATTAAAAATACTTTAAATATATATTTAAAATAAAAAATGAGGGTGACATTCCCCAGCACAACTTGACTTGAAAAGTCAAGTCAGGCTAAACACCACTATTGTGAAGCCATCAAAAATTCCCTTTCAAGAGAGCCTGTAAATCTAATGTGCAAGCCACAACACAGCAGGGACTTAGGAGCACCGATTCATATTACACCACCACCCACTACAGCAATTAAGTTTCTTTACTCAAGAGGACAGCAGCAAAGGCAGAGCTAACAAAAGGCACAAACAGGCAACTGTTTTCACACATGCTACCATCTTCTGATGTTTTTCTCCCTTGTGGTATGAGTAAGTAACATACAGAGACTGGAAGCCGTATGTGGACATCCAGACAGATTTTAGTCTTATAATTTTAGGAACAGTAAGAGTGAGGTTACAGGGATAACTTATGGGCAGAACAAAACCAGGTTCTGTAACTATGAGGTGCTGGAAACATTTTATAGATTACTATTATACAGTCTGTAAATGAAGCAATTCAGTGTATGGGGATTTCAGGCAATGTTTTTCAGCTTCTTTATCCTGTGGCTGCATAGCTTATTTGAACAAAATTCTCAAATTATAATATCACCCCAGTGGATTTTGTTTTCCAGCAAATAAAAGTTCAATTAAGTTTTGACTATTTTCTTACTGCACTTAATTCTTACTCTGCTGACAGTCATGGGAGTGCCTATGGAGGTCAGTGTCATTCAGGTTTGGGAAATGCTTTTTTAGGTCACAATGAATAGCACATGTATCTCAAGGATTGAAAGTGAGGCTATGTTTAGCTACCTAGGAAGCCATTCTCACCTCTTGATGGCATGAAGAATTTCATCACTCTCTCCAAATTCCTGGCGATAAGCTCCACTCACCATTCGGTCACTAGCTTTGTGCTCCCCAAACACCTTCTTCATTGCATCTGTTATTTCTCCAACAGTGCACCTAAGAGAGGAACAAAGTACTAATGTTACCAGGAGGCTTATATGAAAACAGAATACAGATACACACTAGCAGTGGCCCAACCACTGGCCATGCTGCAGAACAAATTAATCTGCACCCATTTCCCCTTTTGTGCTATAACTCTGAACATCTGACTCACCCCACTGTCATCCATTAATAGAACATGCAAAAAGATTGTTAAGAAAATACTGTTTTGCTGATGTGAGAGGTGACAAAGTGCCACTGCATGGCAAAATATTTAAAGAAATTAAACTAGTTTTTCTCAAATGAGAATTTTTTGGGGGCTCAGACTACAAGAGCTTGCATTTGGACTCACACTATAAATTCAAAATATAAACCAAAATATAAACACACAGAAAAGACTGAAACATAACTTTTTAACTGGAATTTGTTTTCTTTTCCCTTACTGTTTATATTTTAGTATTGATTTTTCTTCTCCTCTACTCTTATCATGTAGCTCCTTTATCCACTGAGCTGTAGAAGAAACTGGGAAGTCCATTTACATGCAAGTTACAAGCTGGAAACACTGTGCATGCTCAAAATCATACACATTTTGCTGCTGCAGCACAGGTGCTAGGAGCAAATCAGGCTGTAATCTGTCCAAACAGATTCCACCTTTCTGCATAAAATCTCTAGCGTAGATTTTACCAAAGTAAACAATGCTGTGCTCTATTTACAGTTGACTCCACAACCAAATACTTGCTGAAAGGAACCTTCCCCAATTAGAGAGCAAATTTGCAGCAGACTCAGAAATAGTATCTATAAATACCAACTCCCTCTCAGAGTGCTAGACATCACAGATTGCAGCCTCATATAGATCCAGCCCATGCATAAACACTGACAACTTGCTCCTGTGTAAAATCTGGCAGTCTGGTGAAGGCCTTACAGTAGCATAACCCATGTATTTTCTTCTAGAGAAAACTATAACCTTAGATAAATCTTTCTTCTCTTTTGCAGAAACAGCATCTAAGTACTTCAGTGCTAAATTAAAGTGCAGCACATATAGATGTAGTGTACTTTTCTGTTCTTACTATGTGAAAGTGTGAATGAAAGTATCATTTAAGAAGTGAAAAATAAATGGACTTCCAATTTTATTGAAGTATAATCTGGCACCTGGGATAAAGTTTTTTCTGTGTGTACTGCATAAAAAATGAAATACATTTATTTCATCTATAAATACTGCTTCTGAAATCCCTGTATTTTGGAATGCAGCCTCTTTTCTTAACAGGAGAAGAAAAGCATACTTCTAATGACAGTCTTCTTTAATCAGCAAGCCACAACATCAGCCCAGTTGTTTACAATAAACCCCCTCCCACTTCTGTTTACAGCAAAATTCTGCTCTGGAGATAACTGTTTTCATCTCACTATTATAAAATTTAGGTAGCATAAGCAACAATTCTGTTAAACAGGGCACCTCTCTAAGAAGTCTGTTCGAGTGTTTGACCACCCTTTTGGTAAAGAAATGCTTCTTAATATCCAGTCAAAACCTCCTCTGAACAGCTTTGAACTGTTCCCATATATCCTACCACTGGATACTTACCAGTGAGAAGAGCTCAGCACCTTCATCTGTAAGTTCCCTCCTCAGGAAGCTGTGGAGAGCAATGAGGTCATCCCTCAGGCTCCTCTTCTCCTGGCCAGACAAGCTCAAATTCCTTAACTGCTCCTCATAGGATATTCCTTCCAGCCCTTTCACCAGCTTTGCTGCCCTTCTCTAGAAGCATTCAAGGTCCTTCACATCCTCTTAAATTGCAGGGCCCACAACTACACACAGTGCTAAAAGAGAGGCTGCAGCAAGGCTGAATGTAGTGTGATAATCACCTCTTCTGACTGGCGGTAATACACCCCAGGGTGACGTTTGCCCACTTGGCTGCCCAGACGTGCTGCTGACACACTGAGCCTGCTGCTGACCAGCACCCCCAGACCCCTTTCTGCTGGTTGCTCTCAGTTGTATTTTCATAGCACCTTTCATTTACCTGTTAACAGGCAATTTACAGCCTAATCTGGGGTTTTAAGTAAAATTAAAATTTTGAAAGTGCAGAGCAAAAGACAGCTATATTCTCTGTTTCATGTTTTATCAGTCTACAACCACTACAAAATGTGTCAAGGGTGGTGTATTTATATGTAAATAGTAATCTGCGCTTCATGAACTTCTGCACTGCTCATTATTACTGCTGACCAATCATGCTATATCAGAGCCCTCAAGTGCTCAGAGATTCCTCTGATCCCTCAAACTTAGTTAATTGAAGAATGGCCAGACAGGATCTATTCTAGAAACCAACACTGATTTTAAAGTAGGAAAGTCTTAACAGCATTTTTGTGAAAAAAGTAAATGTTCCACTGGACTCCAAAGGATGCCTCATGCTCTACTCAAGAGTGTCTTTTATGTGTTTGCCTGACTAACCAAACTTACTTCTTCATTCATTCAAAAAACATTTTCACACAAATTTATGGTGCAAGGAAGGATGAAGCAACAGACCATGAGAAGATTGTGAATATCCATTTTCACATCTCAGACACTTCTTAAGCTCCCTGACCTGTGAAATAGTAGGGTGACAGAGAAACCTAGTTATGTCCTGAAACTGGTAAGAATCTGAGCTGCAAACAACACAATGTGTATGAACAAGGAACGTGTATGAACGTTGTTAAGATTCTTTGTATCCATATTGTTCTTTGTAAGAAATTAAAGCATAGGCTTAAGAGACTGTAAAACGTAATAGTCTATCTTACAATTTCAAACTGCAGTCATCTTTCACTTCCACCTCTGAAGAAAAACCCACTGACACCATATGGAAGAACAACTAAAAGGTGAAAAGAAATCATCAGTTTTTAAACATCAGTTGGATATTCATCCTCACCCTCAATACCTTGAACGTGCTGCTTCCACTGCAAGCGCAAGTAAATTGCCTTCCCCAGTTGCAGCACACTGTGTTAGAGCAGCAAGACATTGCTGGGCTGCTGCTTCATCTCTACTAGCCTTCACCTAACATGGAAGAGAAAAATATTAACTTAAACTACAAAGTGGGCTGACTTCAAATGTTAATTCTAGAGGTATGCTATTATCAGTTGTCAATATATGCTATTTATGTATCAGTAAGATTCAAAGTAAAAAGGTGTTTCAGACTTTAAAATATGTACAAGTCCATAAAATCACTCTGAAACAATTTTATCCATATTCTTACTAATTATGAAAGTGGAACTTGATTTCTGCTTCCATAACCCTGCCCCTTAATAGCACTTGACAAGATGTAATAAACAATCTGAGCAATTAAGTAATGGTAGATATTTTTAAAGCAAAATATTGCATAGCTATTTTCTATCTTATTTTCAGAAAATGTTAAGTTCCTCATTTTGAAAGGTTAGACATATTCACAGGACTATCTGTAATACAACAATTAAAATGAAATGAATGTAACAAAACCATCTTTGTTTGGAATGATAATACTGTGTTTCTTGGGATTTTCCATCAGCCTCCAGTGAAGCTGAACAGAAATACAGCTTTTCTGCTGAAGACTAGAGCAAATCCCCAGGAATCTGAGGGTCAAGTTTCTAGCAAGCCATCTTTATTCAAATTCTATCTGCAACTACAAGAACTTCCATTCTGAAGAAAGTTGTTCCCACCTTATTAATCTTCTCGATCTGCTTGCTACGGACTGAAGTATTATCAATAGCCAGAACTTCAACTTCCTCCTCTTTTTCTAGCTGATGCTTGTTTACTCCAACAATTACTTCAGACCCTATTTCCAGTGAAAACACCAGAAACTCAGAACAGATTTGCAAATTACTATAAAAAGATACAGTATTAATAGGATAAGAAAATTTTGAGCATTATAATGCAGTGCTTTGTTTTATACCTACATGCGTTACAAATACATAACATTTGTTCTATAGGAAAGACTGTATTTTCTATGTTTTATGAAATGATGAGATGCATAAACTTGGTGAATACTGGACCTGAAAAAAAGATCTGAACTAAACCGATATTTATCTTACAAACTGATTTTGTAATGAGTCACCAATATACATTAGCTATTTTTCTCTTTTTCAGTTCACATGACTGAATCTTACAGAATTATACAGAAGTGCTCATCTCCAGCACTTTTCTGCATTTATTTTTCTGATTTACCAGAGAAATAAAAAAGTGAAGTTTCTACCTAAAACTACTGCATGTAAAGAAAAATTAATTTATCAGTTGGAAATCTGTATTTCAGCTTTCAGCCAGTATGGACTTAACCATTTTTATCTGCAGTGCCTGATAACATTACTACTTTCTTCAAAGCAACATGAAGTAATTTACCTTGGGAGACAAAATACAGAACTTTATTGATTATACTTTGTGGGTCTTAATTAAGACCTGTTCCAAATTTATCCTCCAAACAAAAAAAGGCCATACAACTTCTTTCATGCTTGAGGTATCCCTAGTTTCTGTTACTGCATTGCAAATGGAATGCAGACTACAAAGACTGGACTAGAGCTATAAGCATGCATGTATACACATTTCAAAATTAACTTACTGTACGTGTACATATGCATGCATATATATGTACACACATATTATATGTATTGTTCGGATGATATGCTAGAGGGAAGGAATGCCATCCAGAGGGACCTTGACATGCTTGTGAGGTGGGCTGATGCCAACCTTATGAAGTTTAACCATGAAAAGTGCAAGGTCCTACACCTGGGTCAGAGCAATCCCAGGCACAGCTACAGGTTGGGCAGAGAAGAGATTCAGGCCAGCCCTGCACAGGAGGACTAGGGAGCGTTCATCGATGAGAAAATGAACATGAACTGGCAGTGTACGCTCGCAGCCCAGAAAGCCAACCATAGCCTGGGCTGCACCAAGAAGAGTGCGACCAGCAGGTCAAAGGAGGTGATCCTGCTCCTCTTCTCTGCTCTTGTGAGACCTCACGTGGACTGCTGTGTTCAGTTCTGGTGTCCTCACTATAAAAAGGACATGAAACTGTTGGATTAAGTCCAGAGGAGGGCCACAAGGATGATCAGAGGACTGGAGCACCTCCCATATGAAGATAGGGTGAGGAAGCTGGGCTGTTCAGGCTGGAGAAGAGAAGGCTGTGTGGAGACTTCATAGAAACCTTCCAGTATCTGAAGGAGGTCCATAAGGATGCTAGGGAGGGACTCTTCATTAGGGACTCTAATGACAGGACAAGGTGTAATGGGTTAAAACTTAAACAGGGGAAGTTTAGACTGGATATAAGGAGGAAATGCTTTACCGTAAGAGTGGTGAGGCACTGGAATGGGTTGCCCAGGGAAGCTGTGAATGCTCCATCACTGGCAGTATTCAAGGTCAGGCTGGACAGAGCTTTGGGTGACATGGTTTAGTGGGAGGTGTCCCTGCCCATGGCAGGGGTATTGGAACTAGATGATCTTAAGGTCCTTTCCAACCCTAACTATTCTATCATTCTATGATTCAATGATCACAAAGAAAGAGCAATAATCATACTCAGCTGAGATGACTGTTTTTTTTTTTTTTTCCAGTTTTCAGGGAAAAGGGACAATTCTCAAGCAAAACCAGGAATTTGGCCAGATACATTCAATACTGCCATCTGCTGGCCGTTATGCTTTTGAATTCAGGAATCATAGTTTAAAGATACTATCAGAAATAAAATTGTTAGCTACTGAAGGGCCAAAATACTCCTTTAAAACAGTCTTTCTAGTGCTTTGTCTAATCTAGTATTAAACACATGAAGTAGGACTATTTTCATACTGGTACTGTATTTTATACAAACTGCTATCTCTTTTCCAAGGCTTTCACTGACATAAAACTATTACCATTTTATCTCTCAAAATACGCTATTCCTAAACTAAGAAGAAAAAGCCCCAGTGAAAATGTGCATAAAGGCCTTTTATACAAGGGCATTCTATTGGCAGTTTTCCCTTTTTCATCTCTCTGCTTCCTACCAGAGTCAATCCTGGCTTGTTTTCGGGCTGCACACTCTTCAATACGAAGTTTGGGAATTCCCTCAGCAACGGCTTTAGCCATTCCACCCATTTCTTCTATCTCCTCAACAAGCTGAGAAATGAAGATGATTGAGAAAGTGAATAGTAGCAAGGTTCTTCAGAAAACAAGCTTTGGCTCTGGTGCTATCATTCATGTTTATTTTATACCTATACATATAGTCTTGTGATCTAAAAGTGTGCTTCCTATCTCTGTGTCTCTGACTACAGATTTTGATATAAATTAAGAGACATCTCAAACAAAAGAAAATTTCTATTACCAAAACTCCATGAATTTGTTAACTTCCAATAGAAGTGTTCCTCTCTTGAAATCTACAGTGTATTTTTGTAAAGGTCGTTTACAAAGAAATCACTGAAGCTAAGTGTAAAATAATTCCCTCATTAGAAGTTATCAACAGCCCCTTAAGAGACATTTCTCTCAAAAATCCTATACCAATTTTCCTACAACACATAAAAGGCTATGTAAACTGACCTTTAAAGCAGCTTCATAGACATCGTCAGTGAGGCACTCCATAAGGTAAGATCCTCCCCAGGGGTCTGCCACTTTAGGAATACCTGACTCCTCTTGAATAATGATCTGTGTGTTCCGAGCAATGCGAGCGCTCTTCACTGTAGGCAAACCCAAGGCTTCATCATAGGAATTTGTATGCAGAGACTGTGTACCTCCAAATACTGCAGCCATTGCTTCAATTGTAGTACGGATAACATTGTTAAAGGGATCCTGGAATGAAAAGGAGAACTCTGAAGCCCAATGATTCTGCCACAGGGCTGAAGAAGATTAGTCACACATGTACTACACTGCAATGAAATGAATGCAAGATTCCCCATTGAAATACTGCAATCCTAACAAAAGCTGAAAAAGAACAGTCAATAATTATCATTCAAACTATCACTTATCAGTATCTCAGACAAGGAGATTAATCCAGAAAGAAACCCAAAATTATCAGTGTATGAGCAAACTGATAATGGTAACAAAGCAAGGCCTAACTTATATTTAGTGGTGTTTCAAAGAACTTCATGAATCCAGGTTGGGAAGGATGGAACAGGAAGTCCCAATATCCTCCATCCTCAGATAACAGAATTCTTGGAGTAGTGAATAGCACGTCTGTCAGACAGGTTACTAGTCAAGATTCCTTTTGGAACTAAATGTACTTAATATTTTCAATAATGGCAGCATTACGTAAAGACAGGAATTACAGTTGAAATTTGCTGGTGCTATAAAACTGGAAGACATATGCAGGAGAACTGAGATATTAACCAAAACATAAAGATAATCTGAAGCACAAAGTATAGAAACAGAGTCAGTATTACAGAGTATAATCTCAGCCTTTAGGTGAATTTTTTTATCTGTTTTTTTTTCAGACATGTAGAGGGTCAAATTGTGTATATGTGCCTTTAAAGTCAAAAAGGAGCTATCATTATTTAGATTCAGTATAAGGAAGAAATTCACTACTGTGAGGGGGGTGAGGCACTGGCACAGGCTGCCCAGAGAAGCTGAGGCTGCTGCTCAGGGAAGGCTGGACAGAGCTTTCAGCAACCTGGTGTAGTGGAACGTGTCCCTGCCTATGGTAGGGAAGTTAGAACTAGATGAGCTTTAAGGTTTTTTCCAACCCAAACCATTCTATGATTCTACCATCTCCAGGGGGTGACTTACATTCTGGGATAGAGTGAAGAATCACACACTGTCTAATTTAATCTGATTATTAAGGGAACTTAACAGTAGCTCAGACTGCATAACTCACTCTTAACATGCTTACTAACATATTGCAATCTTTCTGTGAATACAATTTCAAGACTCCCATTTCTGCCTTTCACTTGAGCATTACAAGGCAGTCCAGAATACTGAAGTATTCTGGGAAGCAGCATTTTGGGAATCAATGCTGCTGTAAGTTCGTAAGACTTATGTTTTACATAAGCAAAAAGATGCATCCTGTGTGCATTTGTCAAGGTAAGACAGGTTGTCTCTTTCAGAAAGCTGCACCTTTATGAGTAAAATCAGCAGCCCCCTAAAATCAGATACACACCACAAGAACATATTTGAATAAGTCCAATTTCTAACCTGCTCAGTGAGTGACCAGCCCGAAGTTTGACAGTGAGCTCTCAGGAGAAGTGATTTGGGATCCTTCGGCTTAAACATTTTCTCTACCAAGTAAGCCCACAGCCGCCTCCCAGCTCTCATCTTAGCTATTTCCATGTAGAAGTTCATGCCAATTCCCCAAAAGAAGGAAAGCCTGTAATAACAGTACATGAACATGATCAAACATTAAATCATTATACTAACTCTGTTTCAGTAAAGGAGAAGCCCTACAACAAGGTCACTGACTACTTTTACAGAAATAATCCACACATAAGATGAGGTTCCTGGGCATTGATGCCAGTTGCTTCAGAATGATACGATATACAGACTAATAATTGGACTTAGTTTTCAAACAAAGTGACTGCAAGCAAACTGCCAGTGACAATGGTCCATGGAACTGCCAAACTGTCCCCAAGGACTGTTTTAGGGGAGCTCCAGGCCAAGTGGTGCTCCAGCACGTCACAGATACACATAGGGACACCCTAGTGCCGGGAAATGCTCACGGTCACAATCTACTAGTGTAGTTACTCTCACAAACTACTTATAATGAGAATACATTACATATTATAAGCAAGTTTTCATCATTTTACTGATTTTAATCAAAATACAAACAGTTCAGTACTGGCAAGCATATCAGGAAACAGACTGATTGATCTCTTTTTCCTACTTATAGCTTCTATGATATATAAATGTAAACATAATAGTTGAAGCCAATAAAACCCATTATACTAAAGATGCCTTTTTAACAGTGACTAACTACTGAAACAATTTGCCAAAGGTTCTTACAGATTCTCCATAACTAGAAAATCTAAAAATAAGGCTGTACCTTTTTCTGAATTATTCACTTGGATTTTGCCACAGATGCTGGAAATAATTAAGCAGACTCCTTTAGTTTGAACATTCAAGAGGCTATGTGAATCCCAGCTTTTGTTTTTTTTCAGACTCACCATATCGTCAGGTAATCTTTAAATCAACTAGACCACTGAAATTGCTTCTGCTTAGTTTGGCGATAGCTATGCAAAAATACAATATTCTGCTTAAAAGCTTTATTTTTAGAAATTTGCAACTGTAAATCGAACTACCTGAACTTCCACTTGTTAAACATTTTACCAAATGTTTCAAAACACTACTACTAAAAAAAAATAAACCAGCCTAAAAGAATTGCAAGAGCTCTTGCTGCATTCTGCAGTCCTAAAGCTACAACTGTATTCGATACCCCAGCTTAGAGATCCTCTTCTGATCAGAGACCAACTATTGCAACAGACCTTGACAGTGCTTGGGCTTGTGAGCATGCTTTATTCAGTTTATTAGTGCAAACATAGTCTAAGTGTCTTTTGGACTACGCATATTTTCCTACCACTGAAACTGTAACAAAACCAAAACAAAACCTATCTGCAATGTGAGCACTGTCAATACTGTTTTAATGTGTAAAAATACTGAACTTGGTACTTAACTCTTTTACATTCTCTTAAATGTTTGGTAAAACTAGAAGTTTTAACAAAAGTGAGTTTTGTACGTAGAAATTTCTTATCTCACCTTGGTGCAAATTCATCAATGGTAAGGCCAGCTTTAAGTCCAGTTCTGCAATACTCCAAGCCATCTGCTATAGTATAAGCTAATTCCAGAATAGCGTCAGCTCCTGCCTCTTGCATGTGGTACCCACTGATTGAAATGGAATTAAATTTTGGCATATGCTGCAAAACCAAAAAACATCAGGGTACAACAGCAGAAGGGGGATCAGGTAACTGTTCTATCAACATTCATGAATAATACATTTTTTGTAGACTGAACACAACCCATCTCTACTAAGTGGTGTTTGCAGATGTTTACTTCACAAGCTTAAACTATTGGTTGCCATGGTATCTTTCTCAATTACAAGCTGTGTGCCACGCTTCAATGAAAATGCTCTCTTCAAGAAAACAACTGGTAGGACTGAACTTCCAGTCATCAGTTCAGAACTTCATTCCTTTCATTAGCTCATGTCTAATTTTGCAGCAGAAGTCCTTCAAGATTTCTTCCCTCTTTGCTCCTGATTACAGATGTATTCTTAATCATGGGCAAAGAACAGCCTGTTTGTTCCTTGTCTATAAGCTTCCTGATATCCTTTCAGGCTTAGGTTCATCTTAATCTCACTTTTATTTGGACTGACTTAAAAAAACTTTAAATTTATGCTGTGATTTGAGATCTTAACTTCTCCTCCTGGCCATTTCTACAACTATGACATTCATCACTATGACAGGTCTTTCCATCTTCCGCTTTATTCTCCAGAGTGCCTCATAAATAGTTAACTAGATGTAATAACAGAAGTAAATACATTTAAACAACGAATACCTTTGAGGTGTACTGGAAGATGTCAGCAATAATTCGCATTGATGGTTCCGGGGGGAAAATGTAGGTATTTCGGACCATGAATTCCTTCAAGATGTCATTTTGGATTGTCCCTGTCAGCTTGGCCTGAGGCACTCCTTGCTCTTCACCAGTTACAATGAATGTTGCCAATACGGGAATGACTGCCCCATTCATTGTCATAGAAACTGACATTTTCTCTAAAGGAATTCCATCAAAAAGGATTTTGGTGTCTTCCACTGTATCAATGGCAACTCCAGCCATCCCAACATCTCCTCGAACTCGTGGATTGTCTGAATCATAACCACGGTGGGTGGCTAGATCAAAAGCAACAGATAATCCCTGCTGGCCAGCTGAACGAAAAACAAACAAAAAAAAAGCCAACAGAGAGAGACTTGTATTAGGACTGGATCTAAATTCGTTAATTTTATTTTACATGAACCAGGCTTGGATGAGAAACCAATTTTTGATGTTAAACGCCATTTCCTCCCCAAACATGTCCAAGGTCTTCTAGTTTTAAACTTTAAATGAAAAAGCTTTTACTTAAGAAAAAACAAAAGAACAAACCTGTAGCCCTTCTGACTCAGTCACACAATCAGTTTACCATCCTTAGCAAACTGATTAATACAGTTTAGTCACAATTTGCAAATGTGCATAGACAGTATCAGGGTTTATGTATAACAATTCCACTTAGCTGGAAACAAAAGCATGATAAGCAACTTCACATTACCTTTTTTTAATCACAAATTAAATAGAGGCACACAAATTGTTATCTTGCCTCCAGTGACAAATATTGTTTATTTGTAAAGCAAAGTGATACATTACTAAATCTGCAGTAGGAGAAAATTACTCATAAAGCAGGGATCAGGATACTTAGAGCTCTTGACAAACTTGTTGCTGAAACCTGGAAGAGGTATCCGAAACTCTGCTATTACCAAGCATACACCCTCTGCCCAGCATTGCTGTTCCTGAAGTAACTGTATCTACTCCATTTGCAAATCCCCTTCTCAACACCAGGACAGCTCTCCTCCGATATCAGCTATCATCTCTGATCTGAAAAGCTAAGTGTTAATTCTGAAGCACAATGACATAAATGCAAATGTCTGCCTAGTTTCAAGCAATAGAAACTTCAGCAATTATGAGAACTAATAATTAATTATTTTTCAGCATTTCTCCAGTTAGAGAGAAATTTTAATTGAATTATTTGAAAAGTTTTACAAAAAACAAGGTCAGATTCAAAACCTATGCTAAATAATTCAATATTAATACAACCATTAACACAATAAAATTACAGTATCAGAATTTCAAAACTCAAATAAAGATGGCAGCAAACATACTTGAGTAACTGAGCTGTGCCAACAGCTAACCCAACCGTTAGCACTTCTGCTTCAGCAGCAGCATTCAGCAAGAAAATCAAGTATATCCAGAACAATCTTTCTATTGAAATGTTTGTTTGTAAATCTCTAACAACCTGTATTTATAACTTTTTAATTTACTGAGAATTTTATAAACTGAAAGAATCAATAATACTTGCAAGGATACTAAAGCAGCTAACCCTGCTTCATATCAGCTAACCGTGACTATCACAGGAGGTAAATACCAGCAGTCACCATCACCCCCCCAACCACTTATGTTTTAAGTAGGAGGGACTGTAAAGTGGGAAATAAAAAGTGCCACAGATGAATTACATGTAAGTAATATGTATTTATGAGTTACTTAAAAATTTATAACATTAGATGGAACCCCAAAATGTCAGAATCCACTAAACCAGAAATTTAACCAAGTGACAAAATTAAACACTGTTTCCTGCTGCAGTCTTCTCTCAGAATCACATAATAAGCGTAAAGTGCTCCATAATCTCTGCTGGGTGGACCCTTGGATGCAGCCAAATTATGACTCTCTAAGTGTTAAGGCAAAGTAACTAAAAATAGCATTTAGCACATTATTTTTTTCTACCTCAATAGCAAAATGGAACAAAGGCAGCTTGAGAAATGATCCAGTTTGCCAGTAATAAAGAAATACAGTGCCGTCGGGAAGATCCTATCAGAAATCAAGTCACAAGGTGGAATAATTACATTCACCATGTAATTCACCACATGAATGATCCTCACTGTTCTTCAAGGCAATGTGGTTTCCCAAAGTAGCATTCTTACCTTTAATGTTGTCTTTGTAGAACTTGTTGCTCTCCTCCACTGTACTGAAGCCAGCATACTGGCGGATAGTCCATGGCCTGTATGTGTACATGGTTGGGTAGGGTCCTCTAGTGAAAGGTTTCATGCCTGGCAGCTCCTCAGGGTGGTCTTCCGTGTCCCTTTTGGAGTATAAAGGCTTGATGTTGATCCCCTCTGGGGTGCGCCAAATTAAATCCTTTGGATCCTTGCCTTTCAGCTGCTTTTTGGCAAGGGCAGCCCACTCAGGGTGCAGTGGCTGCCTGTGCAGCGAGCGCCATGCAAGCCGGCAGGCTGGAAGTTGTGCCTGGTGTGTGCAGTGGTGAGGCCACAGGCGCAGAAGGGCATCTTTGGCTCTTAGCATGGCTATCCCACTGGTTGGTGAGTAGGGGGCAAGCTGAAGAAAAAAAAAAAACACTTACTTTGCATTATCATATAAACCCAACATGGGAGAAGTGAACATGGAGAGTTCCAGCACTTTGCTAAAGCCAAAACAATTACTCAAGAAAAACTAATTATTTAATTACACATGTTATAGGTGCCTTCTCCCCTTGCCTTTCAACCAGATAATGTATAAATAGAGTTCAGGAAAAATCTTACATTTTGCTCTTGCTACAACCACATATAAAACTTATTTTCATCCCTAAGCAACACCATCATTAATCAATCACTGAAAAATCAGTGTCAGGCATGAAGGTAGCATGCCCAGCTACCTGCTCATCTTCTCATCTCTCTCATCTATGAATTCCGTAATATCAAAGACAGATCCCCAAAGAATTCTGAAGGGAGTGGACTGTCAGAAAATTGCTGACAATCGTATACTTTGGGAAAGGGGGCTTGGTCTGGATGGAAATCAGAGACATACTGAGAAAAAGAAAGGTGGTATGCAAGAACACAGGGATGATGAAAGCTGCGGAATTCATCCCACTGTGCATTAGGCTGGTATGGGGAAAAGTAACTCCGCAATGCTGTAGGTCTTCATCTTCTGCTCTGTGTATCCTATCACTGCACTTCCCTCACAAGCCAAAACCTTTAAAGTTTGGCTCCAAGGTCCTGCCAACTCCTCTCCACCTCATATCCTTCAAAACTCCCTGGAAACACACACTTCCCTGACACCTTTATGAGAAACTGTCCACAAAACTGGAAAACATATTTATCACAGTTATGGTGCTGCAGCAACATGCTCCACGCAAGTGCTTTAATGATAGATGTGCCACGTGTGCTTTACATATAATTTGGTAAGCACAAAGGTGCACCAGAGGAGTACTGAGTTCCTCGCAGACACGTGATCCTGCAGGATGAATGGAAGACAACCTCTGCCTCCACTGCTGCACAGGTCCCAGCTCGCTCCCCCGACCACGCACTCCAAAGGACTCATAAAGCTTCCCTGCCGCCTTCATACAAACCTCTCCCTCGAGCCCCACGGCACCCACACTCGGAGGGGGGGACAGAAACTAGAACACCATTCCTCAGCCACCCCATAACCGCCCTGACAGGCCCAGCGCCCAGCGCCCCCCGCCACTACAGCCCGCCCCCAACACGCCCCCATGGCGGCCAATGGGACCGGAGGTCCTGTGCGGGCGCTGCCCCGGAGGGTCGCGGGCCTGCCCGCCAGCGGGACGGAGGAAGGGGGACGAGCTACAGGTTCAAAACAGACCCCAACCACGGCTGTCCCCCGCTACCTACCGTCTGCCCCTCAGCTGGCACCCGACACACACACACCACCGCGCTTGTGCGCCGGGCGTCAGAGCGCATGCGCATAGAGCACCGCCCGCGCACCGCCCTCCATGCGGGAAGCGGGAACGAGCAGTGCGCGTGCGCCCGTTTGCGCGGGCAGAACGGTTTGGTAGTGGCCCGGCGGTCCAGTGCGGGACCTGTGGGTGTGGGGAGGCGGTGAGTGTTGGGGCAGTGGGTGGGTTTTGAGGCGGTGAGATCTGGTGGATGGTGTTGTGAAGGTTTCCGCGGTGTTGTCCTGCAGCAGTGGGGGATAGGAGTTCGGGGATTGGGGGCAGATTGGGGGGGGATGAAGACTACAACTCCCAGCACACGTTTCGCTGAGAGACGTCTATTGGTTGGGGGGGGGGGGGGGTGGGGTGTCAGCATTGCATTATGGGACTTTTATTCCGCGGTGAGCTCTAGTGAGTCCTGGTTACAGTGTCCCGCAAAACATGTTTTTAATGAGGGA
>JASSUY010035640.1:12298-22803 GCA_032466535.1 Forpus xanthops
GTGACATGGTTTAGTGGGAGGTGTCCCTGCCCATGTCAGGGGGGGTTGGAACTAGATGATCTTGAGGTCCTTTCCAATCCTAACTATTCTGTGATTCTATGACTTCAACACCATTCAGTTTCTCCACTGAAATAAAAATATACTATGAAAGACAGAAATTTCTGACACCATACATGATCAGTTTAACCTCACGTATGGCATGTGAGACTTGGTCCCCTTGGTTCATATCAGTATCGTGCTGCTAATAATTTAAGTGAAAGCAGGCTTGAAGTCAGCGGTAATGCGCTTCTCTTGTGCTCCTATATTTGCTATAGGGTGCTCCATGGTGCGCCCAATGCCCTGAAAGTATGCTTCCACGAGTGTTCCTTGCTTAATGGTGAGAGCACCACTCTCCCTAAGCTGCTCCCTTCCCACAGCCCCAAAGCAGCTGGCGTTCCATATAAACAGTGCAGCAGGCCCCAGACCATGTTCATTCAATCAAGCTACACTGACGCAACATTAAGTCCATCAAGAGCTCACACTGAGAAAATTCCAGTTACAAGTTTATTTATAGGCAGAGTAGACCTATAAATATCCCAGAGATAGGCCAAATACCATAAAAGAGCCTTTTGCTTCTCTCATTCTGCAAAGCAACACCTAGCAATCACTGGTCAGTAAAAGATATTAATGAGGTGTTGTTTCCTGCTCATTGAGTAGCTGAGTAAAAGGCCAAGGAAATTCCCGCTTCTGGAATAACAGAGCTACAGCACTGAAGCACAAGGGCTAGGGGCTGCAATCAAGCATTACTAATGTGCTCAGTAGCTTAGGTATTAAGTTCACTAAAGAATAAAAAAGGCATGGAAAGAACACGTAGGCAAAATGTAATGGATAGCCACAGGTGGGAGGAAAAATCAGCTTTGAATTCTCCCTAGAATAATTTCTTGCATAAGACTTTATATAAGCTGACAGCCTTTCACAGTCTCAGAATAGGATCCCAAAATTCACTGGCAAGGCCTGAACCCTCTGGTAAAAATGGCCCCAAGACCACACTCACTAACTTCTATGCTGTTTATTACCAAGGAAAACAGGAACAGCCAGTTCCAGGTGGGGTTAGAGCACAGTTTCAACAGCATTTGTCACCCACTAGGTCAGCTTAAAACCTGGGCAGACCTGGAGAGGCACCTCGCTCCCTTGTCTGTGAACTGTATGGAAAACAGCTATGCAAGCAGGGTCAGGAAGGGAAGCTCACCTTGACCAAAGTCTCTCTGGAGTCAAGGCTTTTAAAGAAAGCAGGAAAAATGCAGCAAGCTCTCTGTCCTCCTGAAATAGCCATTCTGCAACAGTACATGCGCAGGCAAAACCAGCCAGCACCAAAGCATCCAGGTAAGAAGCCTGATGTCAACCAGAATACTCTAAGAAGAAAGGAAAAACTGTGAAGTCTGTCCAGCTTTTGCCATGTGAATATATTTTTGCTAGAGGGTACCTTTATACATTTCAACCCATCCAGCTGTTTTTATGGACATGACCTGTATTCACCATGTCATTTCAAAGTGCGTGAGAGGAGAAGCAGCAAGTGAAGGTGTAGGTTTGGTTTCCCATGCTAGGCTAACACTCATCTAATTTTATTCATTAAAATACAATGAATTTGGTTGGTTAGCATATACCTGTATCATACGGCCAACGGAAGAAACAAGGAAACAATAAACCCAGCATTATTTTAGAGCAGTACCCAAGGGACTTGCCACCTGACATTCAACAATGCCAGAATTCCTGGTATAGTGAGGACACATTTCCTAACTTTGCCTCCCTACTCACCCAGGAGGTGAGCACACACTCCTTTATGGAAGAGAGGGGGTTTAGTTTATGCTTTACCTTCTAGAGGAAAAAAATCCTTCCATCAAGATCTTGAAGAAAATGCTTATCACATGAGCACACCCCTAAATACTCCAAATTCTCAGCACAGAAAAGGAAATCCATCCTTTGATGAAAAGAGTGACATGATTTTTTAATTTAACCTAGTGATTTGGGGGCCTTCAGCTTCTAGGAGTTCAGGATTGAAAAAGTTGGTTATCAGGTACCCAAATCTCTTAAAAGTATATATTTTAAATAAAAGATAAGAAAGTAATGACATCCTCACTGGGCAGACATAGCCAATATAAGCAGCATGCAAGAGGTTACAAGAGGAAATCAGTAGTACACACACAAACCCAGATTTTCAGAATACTTCTGTAATGCTTTCTGAAACAAAAAAAGATAAACCTCTTTCTTTGCATAAAGAACAGTTGCAATGACACAGTGTGGAATCTCTCAATTGCCAGACAGGAAGGAAAAACAAAACTTGCCCTGGAAAGAACCTGCTATGCAATCCCTCTGGAAGGGCAGAGAGGTGTCATCCCTGTGCACAAGCTGAATCCCCAGATATGAAACAGAGGGCACCAGAGACAGGAAGCCTTTAGAAATGCCCCAAGTGATCCTCACAAAGTCAGGAGGTTCATTTACCTCACCAGTTCATATTTCCAGTAGGGAATATTATTTACTCTTTCATAACACAGACTATAGCATAGACTTTCAGAAATATTCCTCAGCTTAATCCAGATCAGGCTCTAGATGTGCTTAAAAGCTTCCACAAGCCGTTTCCTGTTTCTGAACCTGAACAAATTACCAGCTGAAAAGTAACCTTGATTCCTTGGGTCAAGGATTTTGAGGTGCCAAGATGGAAAAGAATGGATAGCCTTCTAACTTCTAATAGACTAACTTTGGATAGACAGGTTGTTGTTAGTTTGAACCCAATTACATTTCCCAGAGAGTCTAGGGAAGGCTCACTGTTTAACAATTGCAGGAAAGAAGGTGGAAGATACAAATGATTTTTCTGCTGTGCTCCACCTGAATATCTTTTTTCTTTCCAATTCCTTTAGTGGACAGGTAAAAGAGGGACAGATCCATGCATCACGTAGATGTGACAAAAAACATGCAACCCTTTGTGCACTTTGTGCAAGCGCTCTTCTTGTGTTCCCTTGTCCACACTGCACTAGGCAGGACTGATCTCGTCATACTGAGAGGAATGATTAAAAAATCCTCTGAGCAGGTCAAGCCTATGATGAAAGAGGCTTTAGAAGCATCTATAAAGACAGTATAGGTCACCCAGTTCATTCAGAAGATCATTTTGTTTTATTATTCAGCCCAAATCAAATAGTTGCCCATGCTCTGGCCTGGAAATTAGAATCATTCAAGTGCAGTGATTTGTAACCCTCTCAACACTCTCACCCCTAAAAAACTTGCCCCTGGGAAACAGACTCCACACAATGAAACCAAATACATTGTCAGTCTTTCCCTAGTCCTATTTCCACACCCCTTAGAAGCAGCCCAGAGAACCTCTTTTTGCTGCTCAGAGTTCCCAGCACTGCAAGGTCTGATGTGCAGACAGATTCTGCTGCTTTGCAGAGTGTTACTTAGACTGTGCCTGCGCAGGGGAGTTCAGCCACTGGCAGCAGGCAGCCAGTTTGACTGCAACCATGGCAGCATAGGCATGCAAAGCTGGTGGTGCGGGTGTACAGACAGCCCAGTTTCAAGCAGGAATGAGCTACACTTCAGTAGGTATTGGTAGCTTATCAAGGCCAAGCTTGTGTAAAAACCTGCAATTCTGCCCTGCTTCTGTAAGCAGCAAAGGAGAACAGGTCTGTACTGTGCAATGATGCCTGTAAACAGACTAAATGGACAGCCTAGAAAATAAAATGCAAAAGTAGGTGCTCCTGAACAGTCAGCCACTAAGAGCGTCACATCCAGCCATTGTTACACAAAATTAAGGTCTTGAAAACACAGCACTGAGAGCCATTTCTCTCACTTTCTGAGAGCATGGTACATTATCTCTGGCTGATGCACTCTGTTGATTTTTAACCACATCTGTTCTGCCCCACCAGTCTCCTGCCTTTCTGGGCTCCAGCTAGAGCTGCCCACACAGAGCAACCAGAGTGCAAGGAGCCTCCAAGGCAAAAGCAGCTATCAGGATAATGAAAGCATAAAACCTCATTCTCACCAGTTTGAACTTGATCCTCCTTCCCCCTGCTTTGAAGATGCCTAAGCAAGGTCATGCCCAAAGTCAGCTGAAACTGAATAGCTGCAAGGAAAGGTCTGCTAAGGGGAAATGGTTTCAAGATCTTTTTCACATCTAAAAGGACCAGCAGTCCGCCGAGCCTGATCTGCATGACAAACACTGCTGCAGAGAATGGCTGCTGGGAAAAGGCATCTCCTAAACTGGCAGTGAGGCACTAGCAGGCCAGGAAAGGACCAAGACCAGTCTCTCTAGTCCCTGACTGGGGAGAATGAGGGGTGTTCACAGTATGGAAACAGCATCCAGTTTCTGTCCTCACAGCAAAATAAGCCAGCTGAGGTTGCCCTTGAAATCCATTTTTATTAGGCTGCATTTCCCCAAGGCAACCAGACTCTAAATCCTTGACATTCCCTCCCCTTCTCTCTTTCTTCTAACACTTCAGTCCAGGGAGAGGAGGCTTAACACTTGCCTGCCAATTTCTCCTCTTTGCACTCTCTGTTTTCCCCTAGTTCCTCGGGCTACCCAATTCTTCCAGGTTTAAGACCTGTTCATGGCACACCTCTCAATCTTTTCTTTCCCTAAGCTAAAGCTTAAATCATTAGAGACTAGGTAATAAGGGGGTAGATGACCCATTAAAGACTGTGACTTATATGGACCAGACTGCAGCTACCCCTGTTCACTGCCCATCACAATGTTCTCTGGAAGCTGTACATTGCCTCCCTTTTCCTTGTCCTTACCTGCTATACACTGAGGTAGTGAGTCCTTGTAGCAGGATGACACAGTGGCACTGTAACACAGCCCATACTCCCTGTAGAACCTAGCTCCATTACAAGCCAAGGTCTGAAGGAAGGGGGAACAGTCTCCATAATTAACCTTATCTCACCCCACTCAGAGGAGAAGCAAAGAGACACACCAAAGCTGAGAGAAATCTGGCAGAGCATTGGACCCTGATCCAGCTGATGAACTATCAAGTTGATTTGCAATGGGAGCTGTGCACTCCACAAATAAAAAACATAGGAATGGGATGTATTTAGTCACAGGGCGTAGAAGAAGGGATCAGGTGAGAGTATGAGAGTGTTCTGAGGCTGAAGTACAAATCACGATTATGAGGCTCAGCTAACTCTCTGATGGAAGGATTGAGGCACAAATTTAGGCACAGAGCCAAAGAGTTTCCAAGCTTCCCAGTTCCAGTTCTCTGTGAGGGAATTCCTGCAGTTCTGCAAGGTGAACCAGATCTGCAAACCTCCTGTGGGCTTCACTGGCAGTTATACATACATACAAATCATACCTAAACATTAATAACCTCAGCAAATTGCCACTGAAAAATGTTACTGCTAACTCAAAGTGAGAGGCTAAATCCTAATTATTTCACAGTAGCTGTTTCCTAATGCCTATGAGACCTAGGCCATACAGTTTATTTTACAACAGAGCTCTATCCTTTGACAAGAGCGCAGGAATTCAGCCAAGATGAGTAGTGCTGGAGAGCCACAATACCCTCTTCACACCCAATCTGAGTAACACTGCTACAGCGCAGTATTTCACCAGAACCGTTTCCTCGTTTGTGATAGGAGAACCAACTATACTTTCCAGTACTCTAACAAGTTTTTGAGAACCTCTGGAGAGAGAAGTGCTATGCAAGAGCAGTGTCATTACAATGAATCTGCTGATTGAAGTTGCCAAGAGCAGGCAAAGTAGCTCACAGGTGGACCAACAGTGAGATGAGCTAGAGCAAGGAAAGGACTGGGCTGAATAGGCAGGACAGTCCCGTTTTCTTAACTTGTGAGAATAACATTACTTTAATCACATTTCATCTGGGGCTGTACCAACACCTATGTAGCTCTGAAGTACAAACTGCCCCATTAAGCAGAGATTAGGTCACCTATTCCCATGCATACCTCTGATAATACAATACAAGTAGCCTCCTTTTCACTCTCTGTAGACAAGTATTTTCCCCATTCTCTGTCTCAAAGAAGGTAGCATAGGGAATGGAGGAAAGCAGTGTCTTATGTCAGTAAATAAACCAGTACACAGTGAGCAGACCGATAATCTGAAACTAGACCTGGCACAAGCAGGTAGCTGTACTGATGTAGCTAATTTGGTCTGGGTTTGTCTATGAGAGGAGACCGAGGACATCCAGCACATAGGACATGTGTTGCTAGAGAGGCTGGAAGGCTGCACATGGGGCCAGCATGAACCATGGGAGGGGTGGCAGTGGGGAGAATATAGCGGTCCATGACCATGCTCAAACCAGCTAAGTGCAAGAAACCTCATAACCATGGGAGGGAGCCCTTAATTTATTGCTGGTTTAGACACTATGAGGGGGGGTTGCAGCCCTTAGTGAAAGTTTAAAGTAGCTTGCAAAGGAAAAGCGAAACAGCATTTAACAGTCACAGCTTGATCTCTGAAATGGCAAAGAATAAAATGAATGCTAACTTGAGGGGAGAGGGGGGAATTTTCCCAAGCCCTCTTGCCTCCCACATTGCATTGAGCTCACACTGCAGTGAGCTTGGGCGAATAATACAGACTGATGCATTTGTCCAACACATACTCCATACTCACAGTCATTGTGAAAGGAGAGCCCTGCAGAACGAATAAACGCCAAGGACTCTTTTAGAAAGTTCAGAATGGAACATTCTCAAGAGTGGGTGTTTGCTGTGCACCCCGGTAAGCTGAGCTCCTTTTTCCTTGCCCCTCTCATTTAAGCCTTCATTTGTAACAGTCACTCTCCTGCTCTTATGGGCTCACTGTGCAAATGGCTAAGGAAATATAAACACCAGATGAAAGGAAAACACTTCTCAGTCTGTATCTGCTTAAGGGTACAGCTGCATGAGCACCATGTTTCATTTCATAGGGCAGATGAAGATCAAGTGCTGTGATCAGCCTTAAGAAGTTCCGCAACACTCTGTGGAACAGGATGTGGCCTGAAGTTGTCAGATGATAGTAACCAGTGTGAAGAGAGACAATGTACCTCACCAGCGGTGTGGTTAGAAAGTGTGACAGTTCTTCATCTGAGAGATGAAGTAGAAAAGAACCTACTTCACAGGCTACTATATCTCTTTGAAGGAAGAAAAAAAATGCTCATTGGAAAAGAAAACCCACGGATCTCTCCTGCAACGGCTGTGCAATGGTCAGTTCCTGCCTTCTCTATTTAATTTTTCCCTGGAAGCCATAGGGATAGCATCATAACTGCAAATTAAAATTTGTCCAATTTGTAAAGCTCTATTATCAGCCCTCATGAAGGCTTGGTTATCAAAAATGCATAAAAGTATATATTTTTTTAAAACACATGCATTATTATAAATCAACTATGCGGGAAAAAAATTGAAGAAATCAACTCCAAAGATTCCCCTTTGGAAAGTTCAAGAAGGTGACATTTTCAAAAAAGGATTTTTGCATTATTCATCTGCTTTCCCTTAAATTTTTGTGTTTTGTTTTTTTTTAAATCCACCAGCCAATTTCAACCAATGCTAAACAAAAGGCAGAAATCCCTACAGTATTTCCCATATCCAGTGACTGAACAGGATAGACTCAACACAGTGCCTCCACTGTGGGGAAAAGCCAGCAGAACAGGGGTAGTCAATGCAGCACGTCTATCAGCACATGTGAACTAGGCAGCCGCAAGCATGAGGAGAACATGCATGGATTTCTCTGGCACGTGAAAACACATGCTGAAGAGTTGGAGTAATTCTTGGGTGGAGGCTGGAGAAGTTAGCAAAGGACTGAAAGTTGAATCCAGGGTTACTGGTCCTGCTGCCTGGAACCTGATGGTTTATTTGTGTTTCTGTTTCACATAGCCCCCAGTCCATTAAAAGGTCCATTAAAATAGACATGACAGCAAAAGTATTTAATGGCGGTGATAAGTCTGTGTAATTGTAAATAATAGCACATGCGCAATCGATGAGAGTGAGGCATACAAGTATCACTGATGTGTGCTCTCATTCCTGTAACTCCCTCTTCCCTATAACAATCTTAGCTCTTCGATGTATTCAGGAATCCAAACACATGCAGATTGGCTAAGGGGCTCTCTCCAAAGCATGAATACAGTTGAAAACTGTTCTCCACTGAGAAAACAAACATCTGAGATTCTTTATTTTTCTGAGGAAAGCTCAGGTTTACCCAGAAGCAGCATTTCAGTTCCCATCTATCTCTAGAGTCTTATAGACACTGCCTACCCATGGTTAACCAAAAATACATTTATTCATCACACAATAGGCTTGATGCTTCTCCTGAAGCATCATGGTAAGACTTAGTTCCCACATCCTTGATCCTAAAGATAGGGTGTGCACAGGAGGAAGTGCTAAACAAAATCTGCATTCTCTGTTTTATGTGAGATCTGAGGAAGAGAAAGCAGAAAAATAAACAAAACAAACCACGAAACAGAACAAGGAAGGAAAAAAAAAGCAATAGGATGGGCTGAGAATACTCCACAAATCCCCAAAGGTATTTGGTTCCTGTTTCAGCATGTACAGTCTTTAGATACCTTCACTGAATTGAACTACAGTGACCTCCGATTCTCTGCAGCAATAGCATTTCACAGTGCTTAGCTAGCTTCCTGATACGTATCTTATAAAGAACCAAAACACACAAGATCAAGATTAGGATCAGAGTTTTCCTCTTGTAAAATCTTGGGTGACTGCATAAAGGCTCATTGAAAACCAAAACAACACTGAATGAAAGACCAAAGAATGATACATTAGTGTTGAGTCAGCTTACAACATCGACAAAACAGGCACATGTCTGCATACAGCTGACTGTAGAGTTGACTGGAGTGTAGAGTAGCCTTTATATGCTAGGATCAAGGTCCCTTTCGAACCAAATCATCCTCACTCTAATTTTACAGATCTGAATGCTACAAGTTGGATGACTAAGGAAAGATTTTGATACAACTAACTTATTTAAGAGCACATGATACATCAAGGGAGGAGCATGTTAGTAGGCCCAGGGAAAAGCTGGCAGGAAGAGCTGGCAGCATGGTAGTGGAAGCATATGGTATACAAGCAAAAACTCTATTATGATTCAGAGAAAGTATTGTTAGTAGGCTTATGTTTCTAAAGGAGTTCAGCCAAAACCAGTACAAAACAGTGCAGTTAACACAAATGGGATTTAAGTGATTAAGTTATATTGAAAGTCGTTGTCTCTCAGCTGTGATGTGAGCACCAAGAAAGTGTTTGTTTCTACTCCATTACAATAGGAATGAAAAAGATTAATATAAACTGCTATTTCTCATACCTATGCAATCAACAGGAAATCTATGGAGCAAAGGTGACAGGGAGGAATGAGGGGAAGGAAAGTCATTTATATATAGAGAGAGAGATATAGATAGATAGATAGATAAATATAGATATAGATATCACAGTTGGATGTCACTTGCTGGTAATTCTTAAACCAGTACTCCAACTGTTAAGAAACAACACAAACCCAGAATACATAAGGGTCAGATTTATCCCACCTAACTTCACTCGCTTATCATGTCTGGCATAAGATACATGCGAATACTGCTTTTGTAGATAATAGAGACAGACATGCTCAGGTCAATGAGGAGAGCGTGCAGCAAGCTCATTGCCCTGGACTTCAAGAGAGCAGACTTTGGCCTCTTCAGGAACCTGCCCAGTAAGATTCCGTGGGATATAGCTCTAGAGGGCAGGGGGGCCCAAAACTGTTGATTGATATTCAAGGATCATCTGCTGCAAGCTCAGGAGCAATGTGTTCCAGCTAGAAGGATGTGCTGCAGGACAGCCAGGAGACCTCCTTGGGTGGATAAGGAGCTGCTGAGGAAAATTGGAAGGAAAAAAGAGGTAAGCCTCTTTTAAAAGGTGGAAGCAAGGACAGGCGGACTGGGAAGAATACAGGGATGTTGTCTGGGAAGCCAGGAACCCGGTTAGGAGAGCTAAGGCCCAGGTAGAATTAAACTTGGCTAGGGATGTTAAAGATAACAGAAAGGGATTCTATAGGTACGTAGTGAATAAAAGACAGGCTAGGGACAATGTGGGCCCTCTTCAGAAGCTATTGGGAGAACTGGCTATCCTGGATTTGGAGAAGGCTGAGGTTCTTAATGACTTCTTTGCCTCGGTCTTCACTGGAAAATGCTCTGACCATACCACCCAAGGCTTGGAAGGCAGATGCAGGGACTGTGAGATTGAAGACCTTGGGCCCACTGTAGGAGAGGATCCGGTTTGAGACCATCTTAGGAACCTGAACATGCACAAGTCCATGGGACCTGATAAAAGCCATCCACAGGTCCTGAAGGAACTGGCAAATGAAGTTGCTAAGCCACTGTCCATTGTGTTTGAAAAATCTTGGCAGTCAGGTCAAGTACATGATGGCTGAAAAAAGGGAAATATAACCCCCATTTTCGAGAAGGGGAAAATGAATGAGCCAGGGAACTACAGACCAGTCAGCCTGCAAAATCTTGGAGCGAATTGTCCTGGAAGGCATGCTGAGGCACATGAAAAACAACAAGGTGCTTGGTGACAGCCAG
>JASSUY010035641.1:0-21843 GCA_032466535.1 Forpus xanthops
CTCTTTCCTTGTATTTGCCTTGTCATTATTATTATTGGTGGTAGCAGCAGTGGTTTGTGTTATACCTTAGTTACTGGGACTGTTCTTACCTCAACCTGTGGGAGTTGCATTCTTTAGGTTTTCCTCCCCATCCCCCTGGGAGCTGGGAGGAAGGAATAGGGGGGAGTGAGTGAGCTAACCAGGTGAGTTATAGTGGCTTAAACCGTGATAGAGACCAATACTTGTATCATGATATTGCACTTATTTAAATAATGAACCTGAACCTACACAAGTTCATGGGACCTGATGAAATCCATCCGCGGTCCTGAAGGAGCTGGTAAATGAAGTTGCAAAGCCACTATCCATCATATTTGAAAAATCAGATGATCTTAAGGTCCTTTCCTGCCCAGCTATTTCTATGATTCTTTGCCACTGTGATGTTAAAAGTGACACCATTTGGCAAGAGCACATGGCAGCAGCACCGATACTACGAGGCAGGTGTTTGGAATAGTAATTCTAGTATAAACATGTCCTATATGTTGTCTGGCAAATATAACAAGGGAAAGAATGTATTGACTCAACTATAATCTTCATGCGTTCAGATATTAAGGTGTTTGCTAAGAAGAAAGAGCAGAACACACACTATTTTCTGTCATCTCCAGCTTACACGCTCATTCCATCCCTGTTTCAGGCAAGCACTGAAACTCCAGCGCAAACATTTTATGGTTTTCCTGACTGGGGTCTAGTGAAGTTCCTCAGCTGCCTCTCCACAAGTGTTCTTGCTGTGTGAAGGAAGTCTCTTTAAGCAATCAGCTAGAAGGTATCAAGTACTAAAATTATTGAGAATAAAAAAAGAAACCTACAGTGCTGCGTATCACCTGGGACTTGTATGTGGGCACAACTCACCCCTCCCTAAAAGGGCTGGTGTCGTTCAAGTCTTCTGGAGTGAGTTTCACCTGATATGGCTGAAATAATATAATTGTATATAGTTTTTCTAACCAGCTGTGCTACATCAGGCAGTTAATACATAGAAGTTTTTTGAAGCAGGCACTGTAGTTCTTATCCTATTCTTGTATAGATCATAGCAAAGCTTTAAGAGAAGAAAGTCAATGCAGTATTTTGCTTAAAGCTGTAATGTTAATTTGGAAGCAAAAAAAGTTATTCTTAACCTTACATAAAAAAAATACATATTTCATGCTGGAGCTCTTCTGCACTGGACTAGCTAATGAAAATTACTATAAAGAAAGCAAAGTGCATCTTATTGATCTTTCTAATAATAAATGATTTTTTTAAAGTCAAAACATGCCTGTGAAAGTGTGGAAGTTCTTATTTCTCAGAATACTTGGCATGGAAATTTTGGACAAGTGTACAAATAAGATTATAATGTGGCTACTAAAAATACTGTCTAAATTCAATCTGTCACTTCTTGTTCAGGTTTAAGTGCATTGTTCCTAAAGTTGCTTTTTTCTGTAGGATCTTTGGAAACAGGTTGAAGATCTTATTAAGGTGTTAAATGATATGGATACGTTCACCTGGCCAAATACTGCACTTCCGTAACCTTGTTTTTAACTCATTTCTTACATTAGTTTCATAGTTTTCCCCCATGACTTTATATTTTGGTGACAGTTATTCGAGGCAGTAAATACAGTCTAGTTTCTTCTTTTCCTGAGATACTTGATTTTTGAGCTGCTTTGTTTTTTTTTTTTTTTTTTGGCATCCCACCTACAAATTGATATGGGTTTTGATATAAAGAATAAATGTTAAAGAAGTCACTGTTAAGCCTGTGCTGAGAAGACTTGTTCTTTATCCGCAGGCCAGAGGGAAATACGTCATTTAGGTCTTGTCCCGTGAATTCTGTCTCTTTTAAGGCTCCGGTGATGCACATAGCACTCTTGGTACAGATAGGCAAATTTAAGAGGTTACATAAAGGATATTGCCCTTGTCAAGGACACGATAACTTAAAGTTAACTTTTTACCCTTTGAGGAATAATTTACTGCTGGGAAGGGAATGAGGAGTAATGACTCGTACAGCCCTTAGGTCATCAAGAAGTCACTTAGGAGTCTTCTATTGACTTACTTTGATTTTATATTAACTGCTTTTCTGTGCCTTAGTTAATCCAACAGTAAAACAGATGTTCTTGAAATTTTTCAGGTGTCAAGCTACAAATAATGACTGTAATTATGTTCCTCATTGATTTTCAAGGATTTGGAGAGGCACACTTCTCCTGTGAAATATTTTTCTGTAAGATTTAATTTAAAGAAAAAAAGCCAAGAGTCATGTGTTTGGTTGTAGTAGGCAAGAAGAATTTTCAACACTTTGCATAACAAGCTCTTCTGCATGTCAATCAGGTAGTTGCAAGTGAAGAGGCTAAATAGGAGCATCTCTAAGTGTGCTTGCAGGATGTTGCAGCCACGTGCCATGACTTGGCATGCTGCAGTTCATTTTTATGTATGCTTCTTCCTAGTGTAAATTTTATTTAGAATGTGTTCTGATGTGTTCAGATACTGTACATTGTTATTATCTGATGGGGAAAGTTGTATTTGATATGGTGTATGTGGAAAAAATGTTATTATTGCAGGTCTTTTCAAGCTAAATTGTGTTTGCTTGAAAATTAAGATCAAGTCTTCCATGTTCTTTGAAATACAGGTAAAATTTCATGGGCGCAGTGATTGAACACGACTATGAAGAAACGACTAAGACTTTCAGGCTGAGATCTTTGAAGCTGCAATAGGAATTTGGGTGCTTCATCCCCATTCATTGTTACAATTCTCTTGAAGATGTTCTGGGAGTAGGGAGTTAAAAAGGATTTAAATCCCTGTGTTGCCTAGTTAGATTTAACTGTCCATGTTTCTCTCTGTGCCTCTGTCAAATGTTGATAGTTGCATTTGTCAGGGTTTGTAAGCCAAACTAGTGAGGATAATACTGGGAGACTGAATTGGCATAAATAGAAATTGTTACCTTTGGAATTCAGGATCTAAGAACATTACCTAAGTGTATGGAACCAGCATATGTTATCTATGAACATATGACATTTAACAAAAAATAGTCCTCTAGAGTGGTTGAAAACTTCAATCCAGGAGGAAAAATATAATAATTCACTAAAGAAGTCATGTTGTGATAAAATGATGTCAAAGCCTCTCTACCCTCTCAGCCTCCTCCGTTTCTTAACCCTTTATTTTTCTAATTGTAAGCGAGGATAGGTTTGCTTCTGCATGGAAACGGGCACAGCATCATTTGGCTCCTGGGGCGGTTGTCAGGACTCTGAAATTTGGAGCACTTCCACTCTGGTTTTGCCTTTGATTCTTAGAGTTTTATTTTCACTTTCAACTTTGAACAGCCATTTTGCAGAAGGAAATTCTAGAGCTTCCGGAGTCCTGGAGCTTCAACTCATTCTGCATTGAAATGAAATTTACAAATTAGATCATTCTGATAGGAAGGCATAAATAAAACTAAATTTATTTCATTTAGGACCAGGTTTATGAGAGAAATATGTAAACCAGAAAGAGAATTCTGAAGAATTTGGCTTGAATTGTTGGTTTGGTGTGAAATTAAAAGTTCTCTGTGTCAGATACACAGGGCCTGGTTAACAGTATCCTCTGGTTTTATCAATCCATGCTTTCTGTGGCCCAGAAGGTGAGGGGTTTTCTATGATAAAATCTTTCAGTGACACATATATATTTTTTTCTTTTTTCATTCAGTCTTCACTGTTTGGGGTTGTTTTTTGTTTGGGTATTTTTGCTGAGTAATTCTACATACAAACTGATTATGGGAATATGTCGCAAATGTGCAGAGATGATGTGGCTGGAATAGCATACATATTGGTAAACAGAATTTTGCAATAAGTGCTGACAACGCTTGAATCTCAAAATATTTGCCTTGACTTTTAGATTGCTCATTACAGTGAAGTGGGAGATTCATTCATGATTTGGAATTTTATCATAGGTAGGTTTTGTAAATGAAAATCCAGCTTTGATTTTTCTCTTCAGTGCTGGAATTTAATGTTTGTTTAGGAATCCCTCCAATAAAGTTTAGTAGTAACATTCCCTGGATTTTTCCATCACTCAGCTGTGTGTTTTAATGCAGCTGTCTTGGCTTCTCTTGTAATATCATAGAGCTTTCAGAATATTCCAAAAATAAAGCCAAACTCTTTGTTGATTGTTGCTTAGTTTATCTAATAGTTCCAAGAGTTCTTCCTGCACACCTCCTGCTGATCCCCTCGATGGAAGTATTCCCAAGCAACTTACTATGTTTTGTAGTCTGTTATGGTGACTGATCATGATTAAAACTGATAAGATCAAAACCAGAGTGCTGGACAAATAGAAGAGTTACTGGTATCAGAGCTTCTGAAGTTTGTCATTTCCTGCTGGCAATAATCCACAGGTTGTCCTTAGATGATTTCTTGCCCAGTAGTGGTTCAGCTTGTAATAAAATGGGGTCAAGGCACAAAGCTTGCAGTAAAGCCTGGTTCTAGATTTCAAAGATGCAAGAGGACCAGCGCATTTCATACATACTTGCCTATTAGCAGCAGAGAGGTTGTCTGTCCATCTGTGCATGCAGATCTCTTTGCCTTTCTCCAAAGCTGAGTCTTTCAAATCTAAGTTGACACAATCTACTTCCATGGCAGCTGCATGCTCACTGAAAGCAGTGACCTTTGCTCCCAAGATTGGCAAGGGCCAGGAGACAACTCTTTCTCTACCTGCTTACTTCTTACTTAAGGATATGAAATGGCTTCCTCTACCTCCTTAATTCTTTCTTAAAGATCTGAAATGGCTTCATCTATGCAGGAAAAGAAGCTTTTGAACTTGTTCTAGGTACAGTAAAAGCTGCAGGGACAGCTGAGTTTTTTTCTCCAAGCTTTCCAAGCTTATCTTCTTTTTTGGTTAAGTTTACCCTGTTTGTATCAGTTCTTTATAGTTTTCAGCTTGCCTTTGGTGATACCTGGTTCTCCAGTGGGTGTTTCAGGTTACTTTCACATCAGTGATTCCATCTCCTTTCTGTTCCCAGTGGATAGTTTTCCCATCCCTATCTCATGTTTGCTTTCACAGACAACTGCCTGCCTGTCCAACCATCTTTCCCCCTTGACATCAGGCCCACAGTGCCCTCAGAGTGTTTATGCAGGCAGATGAGAAGGGGAACTGACAGACCTCTTCATTCACTTCCCTTTCCCCTCCCGTTTCCTAGACTGAAGGTCTGTAAATTGTGCTTGGAATATTAGTAACACATTTGGTCCTTATTAAAAGACCAAGGGTGCATATCATAGCACGAGATGTCGGTGGCTGTGACAGTGATAATGACGCACATTGGTATTTACAAAGAACCGAGGAGAAATAAATCTGAGTTCATCGCATTCATCACCATTTGCCAGTTCTGAGTGGAAGCGAAGCTCAACTGAAAGCCCAGCATTGTATAACATGGCAAACTTGCCAACATTTCCAAGAGCCGTTACATGTAATTCTTTTTTATTACAGCATTGTAGTCTTACATTATCCTTCCCAGAAAATTAGACTCAACTATTTTGCTATTGAGGTATTTTGCCTGTTAAACATTCTGTTCCAGGCATGGATTACCAGGGCTACATACTGAATTTGGCTGAAATCTAGGCCGTACTTTTTAGTAACTTTTTTTTTTTTTTTTCCAAAACATCCAACGGATTTTGGTGTCCATTGCCTATTAGCATTGTGGAGACACAACCACTCAGTTTATAAATCCCTGTAGTTCTTTATGTTTAGACCTCTTTTTAACTTGTTGCATATTCTTCTCCTTAGGGTTCAACACTGTTTTCTTGTTTAATCCAAATACCCCTTCATATATTATATCCTTAGTAAGGCTTACTAAATGACAGAGCTTTCATTTACATGAAGGGTAAGGTGCCTTTATAAATGCCCAAGCTAATTCTTAAGCAATTACTTTTACTGGCAGTAAGATTAATGTATTGTGAATGATGTGAATGTGTAACAAGATCTCCGGGGTTACTCACCCAATCCAGATGCCACTGGCTCCGGATAGATTATTGCATGTAATTATTTTTCTAATTTATTTGTGTGGGAGTTGGGAGAGTCAGGGTGATGCTTTGTAGGAGCTCCAGGGGGACAAGAGTGTGCAGCCAGCATCGAAGACCAGGCTGTGCCCCCTGAGGTATGTAACAGGCGCTGTCAGAGAACTTCATTCCTTTGCTGATTTATGCTCACTGAAGGAGCAAGTCTGTGATACCGGTGCCCTCGCCCCACCTCCAGTTCTCAGCAGGAGCTGCCTGTCTTTAAAACACTTGGCAACATCAGGCTGCTGCTGGTGCTTAGCTTGGTCATTCCCTAATGATTGTACTCTATACAGCCTTGAAACTAGTTCTTTCGTTATAGCTGCTGGACCATTTAGTCAGTTTGCCTGTAATTTTTACTGTCTTGTTACTACCCTCCTATCAGTTAGTCATTCCATTGCATGTTACATGAAGAGTTACTACATGTAAGCTGTTGTTCTACTCTTGCCTGAAAGCCAAAATAGTTGATTTTGTCATTCTAATGCAATTACTCCAGCCAGTACTCTTTGGCTATTAATCATATGTCAGGCTGCTTTTGCAAATGCACTGTATCTACCACATTAACCAGAAAGGCTGTGTCTTTTGCTTCCACAACCTTTTCCCTCCCCTTAAGCAATTTAAAATGGATTACCTTTTTCTTCTTTTTTTTTTTTTCCTTTTCATATGAAACAGATTAAAACTGCTGCTTCTCTTCTTCATTCTGCTTGATCATAGCACACCTTTTTGGCCTTTCTTCTTCATTCTGGAGTCACTATTGACAGGAGAGACATTTCATTCTTTATTTGCACACCACCAAATAGCTGTCTTCAATATGTGGATTTTATACAGAATATACATTTGCAAATGAAGGTATTGGTAGAACAGTAAGCGTGAGTTAAAGCAGTAAATTGTTTTCATTCCTCTGCAGATTTTGCAGGCTCAGATTAGATTGTCTAATGTAATCATTCAGTGTTGCTTTGAGAGGTTCTGTTTTCTGAAGGTAATAGCACTAGGTAATAGTAAACACCCAAATGTAGCTCCTTGTTTGAAAAATAAGAATCAATTCAGGTTTTTTAAAGATAAAAGAAAAAGCTTTCACTGAAATTCTATGCCACGTAACAGGCTTTGAAACATTAACTGGAATTCCTGAAGTTCATATTTTGATCCCCTCCTTTTTTTTTGACAAACCAAATTCTCATTGTAATCTGATTCATGCATATTCTGGTACTTATACAGAACTGTTTTCAAGAAGTTAATGTGGTAAATCAGTTGTCTTGGAGTTTAAGTTTATTTCTGTGGTTTTTTTTTAATTTTAGTATACTTTGATGTGTTGTTTCCATTAATCTGGGTATTTTTGTGCCTCTCGCCTTTCCTCCTTAACCATTAAGTGCCAACTTTGTATGCGGTAATGTGTTTAGTGTTAAAAATACTTAGCACCCACGTACCACCTCCCAGGAATTTCAGAGATTTACAACTGTTACTCAATGGAGGTTGTAAAACTGCTGTGATTCACAGTTTAAATTGCAACTGAGACACAGAAAGGTGAAAAGAACTGGTTTAGGTCACTCAAATCTCTCTCGCAGCATTGAGAACAGGACTCGATTCCCAGGCTTGCGCACAAGCTTAACTTGAGAGCCTGTTCCATTAGTTATTGAACTCAGTGGAGGGACTCCTGCAGTGTTACAGGGCTGTAGCTGGGAGCCTGTAAAGGGTGGCTCACGAGTGGCATAGCACTGCACATGGCTGCTGTGCTGGAAGCCTTAGTGCGTTACCCTTTGTTAGGTTGTAAAATAAACTCTTTCCTACTGGTCTCGCCTTGTAAACTTCTCATGTTTCTGTCAATCTGATTCCATTAGCAGCTTTTTAATTGTTCTATTGCTGGTATGCAGCGCATTGAGATGATATACTATGTGGCTATATGTCTTGGTATGTGAGTTTTATAGCTGATTTGGCTGTGGAAAATTATGGGAAAGATTTGCATGCAGTTGATGCTGCATTATGTGCCATCTCAAAGACATAGTGATTGTTTCTGCTGAAATACTGCATTGTGGGCCCAGGCTATTTCCATTCTTCTTGTACTATGAAAGAAGAAAGGAAACGAAAGGGAAGGCCAAAAGATATTGTAATTATGAGCATTTTAGGGATCTGTTGCACTATGGGGTTTTGGAGGGTTTTGTGTGCTGAATTCAAACAGGTACCAATGTTATACAGAACCCATAGTTTTCAGTCATCAATCTGCCACCTTACAGATGAGCAGAAATTTCAGTACCAGTTTGGACCTGTGCATTTAATGCTAGTAGTAGTAAGAGCCTTGGACATAACCCTGGTGTTCTGCTCTACCTGCCTAGTTCCCAAGGGAATCCTCTTTGCCATGATGATAAAGCAAGAGGCTTTCTGCAGGCTGAGACATGGACATACACATCTTCAAGAATTAAAGATCTGGTTCTTGCATACGTGTCACCTGAATGTGCACACTGCTGCTCTCACTTAGGCTTTACATCTGGCTCTCTGTGCAGGAAATGTTTGTTTGGATTTGTGTCCTTATTCTTGAACACAGTTTCTCAAGGACTCTGTCCCACAGACTGATTTCACTGTGAATAACTGCCTCAGACCCCCCCCCAATTTATGTGATGTTACTGTTTGTTTCCTTGGACCATGTGCGAAGCATTTGCAGGTGTTTCCTGCATTTTTTGCTCTGCCATAGCAAGCACATCATGTTGCAATTTGCCTGTGCTGGTTCTTTTATGAAAAAAAAAAAGGAGATAAAACTTATGTGATAAGTGAACTGTTAGAAAGCTATTTTAAAATGAAGCTGAGTACATTTACACTATGCTTTTGCAAAACCAGAAATTAATGTAGTGTTTTGTGCTTGCCAGAATGGGCAAAGCTTTTTTCTTTTCATTTTGGTAAAAAAAGAAGATAAAAAGCAAACCTCTGTTCTTGATCTTGCTCACTGTTAGCCCCTGCAAAGCATAAGCAAACTAGTTCATACATGGAGCTGTATCACTGTCTTTTGTTTATGTGTGTTGCTATTAAACACATCCTATTTAAGATAAAATAAATCAACAACATAAAGATGAAAATCACCAGCTTGAAGCTTGTGTGAACCCTGATGTCCTGAGTGCAACAAGAGCCAAATGCTGTTTGCAGAAAACCAATGAAGCACAAAATATGGCAGCATGTGTCACTCCCTGCGTGCATTATTATCTCTCACACATTATCTGAGGCACCCCATCTTGCACAGTGTGCGTCTGAATAACCCCCTGCTGTTGAGTGGATTCATGCCTGCTGTTCATTTTTGAGAAGTCATTTTGTACAATTATCCTGCTAAATATTGATAGCTTTCCCCACTCCAGCCATGGCTAATTAAAAGACACACTGTGTAAAATTTTAATTAGGATTCATGTCAGGGTGAATAATGATTAAAAAAAAAAAAGAGAGAAAAGAAAAACAAAACCACTTGGTGTTTGTGGGGGGATTTTATTTATGACCTGCTGGTTTGTTGCTGAAGCTCTTTGTATCCTCAGATTTATTTCACCTCCCATGTTGTTCTCAACTCATGATCTGAGGGTATGGAAAAAAGGAGTTCCTCAATGTGAGTCTGTGCTTCGTACATTCCCAGTAGAAGGCTACATGTTTTCCACTGTGTTTGTTGCTATCCTGTCAATTACACAGTAATGATTTCAGGAACCAGGCATTTCCTGGGGATTGATGACCACTGAGCTGAGACTTGGTGGCCCAGAAAAGCGAAAGCAGTCATTAACTTCAAATGGGCCTTAACTCACGGGGTAATACCCCATATATTGTTTTCTGTTGTACATAAGTCACAATAGTCATAAAAGGGTAAAATGTATGGGAAAGAATTAACCTTTCTCTTAGCTTACATGTCCTACATTATTTAATTTGCATGAAAGTGGAAAAAAAGATGCAAAATTTACATGCACATACTTCTCATGAAGCAATGCGTAAAATGTCAAGCATTTGAGTGTTAGCTGTCAGCTGCAAGGAAGATTTGGAAATGTTTTCAGGCTTTTCTGATAATGCTGAAACTTAATGCCTACAAGTTTTAATTGAAAATGAATTAGAAAAGGAGCCATAAAAACTCATTTAAAGTCAAAATGTCGCTTACATTGGGAAGATTGTGTAGTGAAATACATTTCTTCTCCGTGGCTGGCTTTGTCTCCTTCACTACTTTCCATATTAGAGAAGTTTATGTTTTAAGTTTCAGACAGTTACAAGTTTGTCCCTAGTGCAAGTAATTTTCCCCTATGCACTGAAATAGTATTATTGGGTCAGTGTTACCAGTCTTGCTGCTTACTAAAGGCACTGCTGTGTTTTTTTGCAGCCATTGATTAACAGGCTTACATTATGTGCTTTCTTCAGTGAGAAATCTTACAACCAGGAGGAGTCTGGTTCGCACGTAAAACTTCTGGATCTTAGAATATTAATGAAAACAACATTTGGGTGTAGCTGAGCCTTTCTGCAGAACCTCTTTTTAATACATGGTGTTTACTGAAGGGTCAAAGTCAGGCAGATAATTTCAAAGGACTTTTGGTTACGCTTGAGCTGCTGTTTTATATGTGCTATATTCTCCCCAGACTGGGAGGGAAGAATGTAAATCCTAAGTATTGCTGGCTGGAGAATATGAATGATTCACAGTAGAAGTGATGTGAATCAGTGAAGACACTTCATTGCTTAGAGACAAAATTAACTGAGTATGGAAGAAAAGCAATTTGCATTCATGAAACACTGAACTGATTAGCTTAATAAATATTGGAAGAAGGCTTATAGGAAGGAAAGTTCCAGCATTAAAAATTTGCCAGTTGGGCCTTTATTATTTGTTAGTATATGATTTATTTATGGCTAATTTCTTTTTATTGCTCATTTTTGGGGCTCATTCTCTCTCATTTTCAGGTTCCAGCACCTCTGAGTTGTGGTCTCTTTAAGCTCAGAGTCCAAAACTGGCCCATTTGTTCTGTGATTTGTATAACTGCTAATGGAATGCCATCACAATGTATCTTTCAGCCCGTTTATTTATTAGATCAAAATATGACTAATGGAGCGAAAAAAAAAAAATCACCTCATGTTTTGTAAAGGCTCCAAATGCACCAATTTATGCATTTACAAATGGTGATTGTTGACTAATTTTTAGCTTAATTTCAGATTCTGTTGTGGCATGGATTTTCCTTTAGACCATATAAACATGATGACAGGTTCCTAATTAACTGATTTACAGTTCTTCTGGAACAAATGGTAATTAATATTCATAATTGTTTGCAACATTTAAACAGATGTAGAAGTCTGATATGACAAAATGTGTACTAATTTGGAGATCTGAAAGAGCACAATGTGGCTCTCCAGCAGGAAGATTGCTTCTTTTGAAGTGGTTGTCTTTCCTGGCAAAGGACTAACCTTTGCTACTCAGCAGACGTTTGTCACAGGTACATCTGCTGATTTGCTTTTAACATGTTTTTATGGAGCAGTAGGGGCCTAAGCCACCAAACTCACAAACCATGTGTACAAAGGTGATTTCACCCCATCTAGGCTGGAATGGAACTTTGTATTGCGTTTTGTCCATCAGTCCATTCAGTGGGAGTTGAGGAAAGAGTGGGATGCTACTAATGCAAAATAAGGAGAGATTAACCCAGCATCTGGAGCCTTTGGATCAGTCTGTGACTGAATACACTTGGGTCTGGCACCAAGATCTGTACACAGTTAGCTTCTTACCTGCTGGGTAATAGGAGAACAGGATCCCTCCCCAAATATGGAACAGCCTGGGTAGTGTGGCTGCTACAGGACATGTAAAGGAATGCAATGTAAATATACCCCATGCCATGGGACCACCTTGAAACCTTTTGATCAGCGTTTGATCCAGACATAGATACTGTTACACAGCCACTGGGCTGGAATTCTTGGAAATTCTCGATGGTTACTGATTATTGTACCTAGGCTTTAAAATGTTTTTACATGAAGAGTTCTTTTGATCACAGATCTTTTCATCTTTCCTGTTGCAGTCCAAACTACCAACACACGACTGCTTGGTGCACTTTTTGGCACTTGATGAATCATCAGGTTCTGTTGATTCATATTAATGCATGTCTACTGATGGAATTAGTTTTAAATTGTCTAAAACTCCATATTGAGGGATTCCTAGTGCCTGGTTTAGAAAAGACTGTTTTCTTATTTCATACCAGTGTTACTATGGGGTATAACCCTTCTATCCTTCCAATTTACATCCTGAAACCCTTATACAATCCTAAACCATTGCCATTAAACAAAGACTTCAGATTTTCTTATTTATAACAGATAGGGCAGTTGCATTAAAATCAGGTTTTTTGGTCATTTGAAAAAAAAAAAAGTAAATATAAAAAAACATCCTGTAAATATAAAATGCACCTTAATCTTCCCATTCAGTTCCACCTTTCTATTTCCTCGTCAGAATACCTTCCTACTTCTGAAAATGGTGGCCCCTTTCTTGCATGATTTCAGTTGGGTAGTATAGTAGTTTATATATATTGGTTTACTCCCTTCAGAAATTCTAATTCTGCATTCAAGAGCTGAACTGTAATTCATTAAGAGCTATTCTATTGGTGACTCAGCTTGCACTTGAACACTGTGGATCTGTAACATTACAGGAACTCTAACCTTCCTGTCGTTTTCTTGCTGACTCTTGTCAAAGGCCTCATCTTTACCTTCTGATTTTTTCCAGTTTTGTAGCTACATGTAAATATATCGCATTTATATGCTTTTTATAAGAATTGCAAGTAACACTCTAATTCTACCTTCTTAAGTTGAAAGCAATCAGTATTCCTTACCAGATATCTAAGTGAGGGTGAGCGTGCTTTGCTTACCCTTAAAGAATACTTTCCTTTGGGAAGCAGTTAGTGGGGCCCAGTGTGCCACTAGAGTAGAGAGAGCTAAGTAATCTGTTAGCATTCACTAGCTGGTCTTAACTGTCCATTTTACAAGCTCTAGTATGTCCAAAGACTGGAACTGATAGGGTGTATATTCTTCTTCTGAAGTCCACAGTGTTTTAAAGTACTCTTGAGATACTGGGTAAAATATAATTACTTGGTAGACTGGATCTTAGTTGATTGAAATAAGATCAACTTGTCCTATCATTAGTATGAATCGCAGTAGCTATGATATTAGTAGTCAGTACCACATTCATTTACAAGCAAATGCTTCTACCCTTTTAAAGAACGCAGGTGCAATTAAAGAAGGTATTGATTCCTTCTTTTTCACCATATGCTTAATATGTTTGCAGTAAGGACGTTTTGGTTCCTCACCCTGAAGGGTAACAAATTGGTTTTGATTGCACCCTGACCTGCCAACATGAATAATTAAATCATTTTCCCTTATGTGAGAATGGGAATTGTTAATAATTGTTAAACTAATGTAACAGGAATCAAAAGAAATACCAGACGTGTATTTGCTAATGCAAGGATTGCTAAATGTCCCATCAAGCTTTAGAACAGACTCATTTTCAATGCATATTAATGAGGAGAGCAGTACTGTGTTGGCCCAATTGATCCGTTATACACTTGGTTTTTTTGCAAAGCCATCAGGTGATTTAAGTACTCCACAATGGTCAGGTGGGATAGAATTCCATAAACTTTCATCACACTCAAATGGAACAATTTAAGCATATTAGTGACATCAGTCGTGCTGCTGTTGTCTTTTAACATACTTTGTATGTTATAAATCTATTTACTTAACCTCTCACTGGTAGTCTCTATATGAAAATGAAACTGTTTTGTCTGGGCAAAAACATGCTCCAATTTTAACATGGTTATCCAGCATTAAGAAAAAAGAATCAAAGACATTTCAGGTTCCTGACTTCACTGGATTTATTTGCTTTTCCTCATTTGTCAAAGATGGGCACTGACCAAGTCAAGGGTAAATCACCTTTCCCTCCTATTTCCCATCAAAGCTCTAGTTTATTAGGCTTCTGTCTTCCAAATTATAACTCAGCTTTTATACCACCATTGTGAAATAGCAAAGCAGCAACTTAATTGCAGGGATGGTCCAATGTCAGTATTGGTAGCATTATTTTTAGTTGAGTATTCTTCTCAAACCAGCGGAGTGGGCTGACAGCAATCGGGTGTACTGGAATGCTAATAACATGTTTTACTTGGTAATTGTGAGCAATCTAATTTGCTTATCAGGCAGCAACAGGATCAGTAACATGGGAGGAATGGAAGGAGCTAGCTCTGCGCACCAGAAAATTTGCATTCAGCTCAGTCATGTCTGCCAGCTCAGAGTCTGATATGTATTTTGGTATGAGGTGTTTACACAGAGGTTGGCAAAGTGTATGAGGCCTCCATTTCAATTCAGTTAAAGATGTGTTTAGGGTGCATCCACTTATTGATTAGATTTAATCCACAGTTTCTGATTCCTGAGCGGCTCTGGAAGTGTTTGCGTGGGTGCATTTTCAGTAATGTGTTCAGTTTTGGTAGGCAGGAATACACCAGTGGCTTTAGAGGGGAACCTTGTTAAATGTGAAGACTTAAGGAATGAACCCTAGCAGAGTTGAGCTGAATGTTGTTTTTTTTTTATCATTTGAAGATATGCAAATCAAACAGGACATCCACAGAGGCCATTTATATTGAATAGCTTAGCTTTGCTCACTATACCTCATTTGAGGCACCATCATTCACAGTTCACAATCATTCATAGTGGTTGGATTCAAATGATCTGACAGGTCTTTTCCAACCCAAAGGGTTCTGTGTTTCTATAACTAGGTAAGCCTCTAACCCTAATCAAAAGACAGGACTCTCAGTTATTCCATGTTGCTTCAAATCGTCCATGGCAGAAGCAGAAAAGTTCACATGGATCATTCTGCTTTCTTCATAAATCTGATGACTTCTCTGCATTGTCATTCCTACTAATAATTTAAACTGTCTTGTAAATCTACAGTGATAGTGTGTTTTATACTTTTCCTGAGGAAAGTTAAAGTTCCCTGTGTTTTCCCTTGTCTTCTCTGCTGAGCAATTCTCTTTTATATTTGCCCTGAGCTGTCACTGAACTGCATGTCTTCATGTGAAGCATGTTACACTTGGATTTCAAAGGACTCAGCTCTATGTACCCAAGACCCAGATGTTATCCTTTAAACCCATTTTATCAGCTACAATAAAAACTTTTAGGCTTCTGCATTTTTAAGTACATAACTACTGCCTTAAATATCTGTTGTGTAGGAGCTTAAATATCCACGTCTGGCCATGAACTGATTTCAGTCCTTGAAAATCAGAGCAGAGGGTCATATTTCTTGTGTTCAATTAAACATTTTTGACTTCGAACTTTGCCATTGCAATATATTACAATAACAGTCAAAGCATTCTATTTTTGTCAATGTTTCTCCTTCCCATTGCTTTGGGTCCTTTTCCCATATTGTGCCCTGCCTGTGTAGCAGTGCAGATTTAGCACTGGAGCAGTACCTCTGTGCTCCACAGACAAACAGTCACACTGAATAGTGTGTCCTTTATTGTCTGGGTCCTGTTTAAACCAGCAGGGAATTAATGATAGCTTTGCTGTTATTTCCGGTGTTGTTAATCAACAAACACATATCCTTATCATTATGAATATAAACTGAAACTGCCCCAAAAGGCAATGCAGGAAAATTTGCCTATTTACAGAAACATGCACTGAATGCAAGGAGAGGTCTTTCATCAGGTAACAAAACTTTACCTGCTACAGATTTGCATTTGAAAGAAAATGTTTCTTATTCCCCCAAGTGTGTATTCTACTGCCAGAGTTGAGCTGATGCTGTGAAGTTGTTTCTTGTCACTTAGGATTTGATGTCTTTGGCATCCAAATACATCTCTAATGCAATTCCAGTGGAGCTGAAGTTTTAGCCAGGACCAAGTCAGTTCTTGCTATATAAAAAACCCAAACATATCAAAAATCTCTTTGCCTCTTCCCCTTCCCACACCCAAATGTAGAAGAAACTATTTTAGCGGGGTTAATAGAGCTTCTTGAGTAACTGCTGGTGGGTGTCACAATTGTTTTATCTCTGAGCTGGAATACCCATTAGAGACATTAGCTTTCATTTGTCACTGGTCACTGACATTTTGGTATATCTAAATCAGTCAATATATTTTGTGTTAACAGGATCTTTTCTATCATCTGTGAAAAATGAAGACTTAAAAGTATTTTCCTCCTGTCACCTGAGAGATCTCCAATACAGTTATATGATAATAACATATTCATACTTACTAATGAATTATTGAGTATGAACATCTCTCCACTGAGTACATGTTCAGTTTAATCAAGAATTTAAGAAATCTGTTCTAAAAAATATCACTAACTAACTCAGAATTCCTGTTTGAATATCACTGTCTGGTTGACTGGTTAGTTGGTTTTAAAAGGAAGATTTCTGTCTTATTCAGTACCATCTCACATAGGTATGTAGGCACAGATAGCACAACACATTCTTGTCAGAACCTGGTGCTCCAAACATCTTTGCAGAATGGGAACTGCTTTTGATTTAATTTTATTATATATTATTTTTTAATGAGAGTTGGAGTCAGATCATTCACTGGATTGAGTTGAAACGGAAACTGCAGGATTAAAACTGGTCTATACACCAATCAGACCTGTACTACTTCAGTTTAAACAGTAGAACTGTTCTTATAGGTACTCATTTCAGATTTCACAGATTAATGTGCCTACTTTAAATATGTTTTGAATTACCTTTGATTTAATAGACACAATCAGATGTGGACAGCTGTGTGCTAGCTCTATTCACGTTCTAAACCAGTTTGCTGGAGGTGCAGATCAACATGGGATTGTGGACAAACTAGCAAATACTGCCCTTCTGTTTCAAAGCACCGGTACTAAATTGAATCTTAAGTCACTTTCTGTGAACAAACAAGATAAATTCTGTTCTGCTTTTGGTAAATCTGGAATTATTCTGCCTATGTCCAAATAATGGGATGGTTCTGACTTTAAGACTAGCACTTGAGACCTACACAGAGGAGAATGTGCTTTCTTGTAGTTGCTTCAATTGTACAAAAAATACTTCAGCAGTGTTGGGGTCCATCAATTTATTGGCTTATGTTTATTTATTTGCTGTCCTTTAACCTCTGATAACCCATTTAACTGACAGTTTGGTTCGTAGTCTATGGAGCTCAAAGAAAAGGTTCTGTAAAAGCTTACATGATGGACTAAAAAAATATTTAAGCTCGCTTCAGAGAAAGAAATTGTGAATGTTTTACTGAGTTCATCCTTCACTGTGCAAAGGGTCTTCAGGGATCTCACGTGCTTCTGAGAAGAAATTTTAGAAATAATGTGTTCAGAGCATTTTTCCTCTGTACTTTCTCTCAGGGGTATTTGTCATGCAAGATTATTCCATCAAATTGTCAGAAGTGTTCCATTTGGTTAGGCTTTACCTATTAAACAGGAGGGTTACTTGTAATTGGTTGTATTGGTTTATTTCTGCTTCGTGCCAGGAGACATGGACCACCAGGTTTCTGCTATTGAATGTTCAGTACCTGTGCATGCTACAGAGTTGAAGTGTAGATAAACTTTTCTGTTTTAGTGAATTTTCTCCTATTGATTTGCTCTTAGTTGCTTTCCATTAGTTTTTGCTAGTAAATTTTCTCTTTACTGAGCTTAGTTGCATCTAAGCAAGAGAAGTTTCACCAATATTTGAAATAATAGTGAAATCACAAACTAGCACACCTGGGCTATTGCATACTTGAGCTTTTTCCTCCCCTAGTATTTGTAACCCTATGAATTTTATGAAGAACATAAATTGTTACAGCAACTATCTCTATGTTTGCGTTTCTGTGACTGCAAGTGAATAAACTGAATAAATCATAACTAAATTTGTTATTGCAGCAATCTACATTAGAAGTTACTCCCATGTTTATTCTGGAATTACACCTACAGCAAAGCATGAGTTTTAACTCAGAACCATTATGCGTAAAAGTATGTATATGTGTGTGAGTGGGCAAGAGGATGGTTCTTTTTTGAAAGTAGATTTTTGAATAGGTTTCTTGAAATCAAACATCAATGTGAGATGGAGATTTTTTGTGCTGTAGTGGCTACTCTCCATCCTCCCAACACATAATCAATGTGCTTCACCTGAACAGGCAACAGCCATCATTTCTGAGGAGCTAGTGACTGTAATTCCATTTTTTTTATTATTACTACAGAGGCAGGCATTTTTGCTAAACAGTATTGAGTGATGTGTGGTGATCTTATCCAGGGATTAGGGAGTTGGAGCTAAACTCATTTTCCTCAGAGTCACATACTGGCCTCAAACCATGGTTCATGGACCATGCTGATAAAAAGCAAATGATTTTATTCAGTTCACATTAAATTCAAACTTCAGGCCCTGGAGACCTGAAGAAATAATGTATTAACACTTATCTTACAGAGCTGAATTCTTATAGGAATAGCAAACCTTCAGCAGCTAAGCAGGGAGAATGCTAAGGCTTTCAGGACTCTGGCATCTTGTCCTGCAGTAGGCATTGTGCTATGAATTACGTTTTGAAATTGGGGAGTGCAGATTTCAGGGGATGTTGTATGCTGCTTCCAGAGAATCACAGGAGTAATATTTATACATTCTGAAGTTAATTTAAATCTTTGTTATTGCTGAAGAGAAAATGGAGAGTGAAGTCCATCCCTATTACCTGAGAGAATTCCCTTCAGCCTTTAGAAAGTTAGTTTTATCATGTACAGAATGAGAAGTGGATGTGTGGAGGGGAAAAGGGCCTTAAACTGAGGTTTTGACTGATTCTTAATAATTCCCCTGTTTCCCCCCTTTGCAGTACACATAGTAGCAGGATAATTTATTGTTGGTGATGTGCTGATTTGGAAGAAAGAAGCATTTGTCTCTTATGTATGATCCTAAAAAATGCACTAGAAGACATTGGAAAATTAAAACCCAAGTGATGAGACAGAGTACAGAAACGGGTGAATGTGGCACAGAAAAAAAATGAAGATACAGGAACGTCTTTTTATTGCTGAATCGTTTTGGACGGGTGTATTCTGGATCCTGGCAATGAAATGCCCATTCTTCTTCAGAGTTATATGTTCATAAATATTTCCAGTATTTCTTTCATCATTCTTTGAGTATTGTTAATTCACAGGAAGATTAATAATCCTCTTGCAGCAGAACAACAGTAATCTCTTTTTCCACTATCAAAAAAATGAGCATCAGCACATAGAATTCCTTTTTTTCCCCAGGTCCCTGTACTAGCCAGAAAGCTTTGATCTGAGCGCTGGTCACCATTGCAAACTGAAAAGTTTCAGTTAGTTACTGGGCTCTGTTTCTCTTGGTCAGATCAATGGATGCTATTCCCCTGAAATTATTAAAGCAGGAGTGGAATGAAATGAAAAGGTAGTTTAATGCTTAACACCAGTTTATGTAACTGCTTTGCCCTTGGAAGAGACTGGCTTGTTTAGGATTCAAAAGGAAAACCAAGCCAACATTGAACTGACCAATCGTTGATGATAAAACTGGTCAGAATACTTCAATAGGGCTTGCAGAGTTTTTAAGTGTTGTCTTTGTGTTTAAGAAGGCTGCTGGCATAACAGTACGTGTGTGGAGCTAAGCCTGGCATTCTGTGTTTAGTTAGTTAAAAGGATTACATGAATCCTCCTGTATCTGTATGATTCCTTCCTAATGAGGCACAGATTTAAGCAGGTGGGATAGGGACTACAGCTTTTGCATTAGACTTCTCTAATGCAGCAGGCATGCTCCCTAGAATGGGAATTGCAGCTCTCTGCCCAATATCCACAATGCCTTCACTTGCTTTAAAACTTCACTTTCCTCTTTAAAACCCAACATGGGAATAAGTTAGAGGCTGATTTCACTGAGACTGAAAGGATGTTAACCAAGCAATAGGGGCAAGGCCAGCCTCTAAATTACAAAAAGGAAATAACATGTCAGACAATGGCTGGATAATGGTAACCTTGGAGTTGCCACAAATATGATCAGTCCGGTTCTTTTGATTATTAGCAGTTTAGGGGTATCTCATTCCCTTCTGTTAAGCTTCCTCATCCCTGAAAATATTGCAGTTTGTACTAAAGAGGCTTTGCAAAGTACAGGGGTTGTTCCTTCTTTAAGTGCATTTTAATTTTATACTTCTATGAGGAAAACCATGGTCTGCCTTGTCTGGAAGGTCATTTGCTTTCTGAGTTGAGTTAAAGTTAGTAACCTTTTACATACATAGTTAATTTCTGCTCTGTCTGTCTGGACAAAGATCTTCTGACTACCTGTCCTTAAAGAAGATTAATTTCTATTGTGAAGCTCTTTTGCAGGGGCACCTTTTACATAATTCTTGACTGTTACAGGACATTCTAGACAGTCCCATATTTACATTCTCTGGCAGTTCACATGACAGTGTCCATGTCTCTTGCTGGCTCTTCTCTTCTAGAATTTCAAATTCTACTTTTTCCTTATCTGCACAAACATAGGCTGGACAGAGACTAGATTGAGAGTAGCCCTGGGGAGAAGGACTTGGGGGGTATTGGTTGATGAGGAGCTCTGCAGCCCAGAAAGCTAACTGTATCCTGGTCTGCATTCAAAGAAGTGTGACCAGCAGCTTGAGGTAGGGGATTCTCCTGCTCTACCCTGCACTCATGAGCGCTGCTCTTCAATTGAACAACTAGACATTTACCTAGAATAGCCAAATCTGTTATTTCCTGGTTTATGTATGAAAAATACGATGTGTTCACAAACTAAGGACAGAGAAAAAGAAAGAACCTTCAAGCTACCTGCAGTTCAGTATCAGAGGACGTATAATGTGTGAGTTGGGACAGTTATTCCATTGCTCCTTTTAACTTGATGCCTTCATGCCTGTGTTCCCTAGAAGCCAGCTTACCTTATCTGTAGTTTACCTAAAGTGTGCACTATATCAGAACGTTCAAGTGTTTCTAAAGAGATGAGGCTAATCCAGGATATTTGCAGTAGAGGTGAAAACACGCAGCTGAGGCACTTTCTGTGACTGCAGTTTCAAGTTTCAACACAGCAGGCGTGTGCATTCATTCTGTGTCTGTATATCCCTGTATTAGGAAACCAGCCAAGGTGCTGGCTCTTATCTTTAGCTCCTCATATCAAAGGTGAAGAGAGTAATAATACGTAAGATGGCAATGTGAATGAGCCACCAGGGCACAACAATGTTCAATATCCGGATTTACTAAATGTAAGCAACATGCAAGTCCTACCAAACTGAGCTCTGAGAAAGCTACAGATTCACATTTCAAGGGATGCAACAAAATTAAAATTAAGGGAATTCTGGCTTTATTTCTAATATTCAGCTTTTATAGGTGAAAAGTTTATTTCCTGAACTGTTGCAGTTCTCAGCTACTTATTCCATCTTTAAACTAGAAGAAATATTTTTTATTAGAGCACAGTAAGCCTTAAACCCAATGAGCAGTGTTCTTCCTGCCTGTTCTGTGATATGAGAGAGGCCTGAATTCAGTTTCTTGCTCAAGTAGATTTGAAAAATCTTGACAGTCAGGTGAAGTTCCCGATGACTGGAAAAAGGGAAATATAACCCCTATTTTCAAGAAGGGAAAAATGGATGACTCAGGGAACTACAGACTAGTCAGCTTACCTTTGTGCCTGGCAAAATCTTGGAGCAGATTCTCCTGGAAGGCACACTGAGGCACATGAAAAACAACAAGGTGCTTGGTGACAGCAGCATGGCTTCACTAAGGGGAAATCTTGCCTGACCAATCTGGTGGCCTTCTATGATGGGGCCACGGAACTGATGGATAGGGGTAGAGTAGTTGATATCATCTGCCTGGACTTGTGCTGTGTTTGACACTGTCCCACATGACATCCTTGTCTCTAAGTTGGAGAGACATCAATTTGATAGGTGGACCACTGGGTGGA
>JASSUY010035642.1:0-28342 GCA_032466535.1 Forpus xanthops
GCCACCCACAAATCTAAAACCATGAGATTATAGATCAGTCTTCTTGCATGCCACAAAAAACCCCAAACCAACAGCCAGCTTTAAAATACCCTGCCTCCTTATTTGAAATAAATGTGATTGTATAGATCTACAGTGAGAACATCCTGCTTCTCTCTGTAGACTTTGATCTGTAATGTTTACTAGCAAAAGCACCCCACTGGTTTTGATTATAAATGATCATATGTAGGCAGAAAGACAGACATTTGGATCATTGGACCTAAAGCTGTATTAACTTTAAAGATCAAAATCAGCACTTGGAATTGAATACAGAAGAGAATTTGAAGTCAGTTCATGCATACCAGTAGATTTAACATACTTTTAACATACCACTACAGTCAGATTTTGTAGGGGTAAGATGCAACTTGAGATAAACACTGCAAAATTTGTCACTAGTCTGGGAACCATGGTGTCTGTTTCCTGCAGTTCACTGTTCTCTTCAAAGGCAGACTACTTATAGTGCATTTCAGAAATATCAGACAAACCAGAGGAAAAAACAAACTGTTTTCATGATATTCCTGAGACATCAAGCAGAACCCTTCATTATCTGAATGGGCAGCTTAAACCTCGTTTTCCTCTAACTTGCTGCTGATAGTTTGTCTGCAACTGCCTCTTCTTAACTTTTGTATAATCTTCATATGACTGTAAGAGATGATAAATGATAATATTCATATTGATAGTAATGTTAGCAAATTCAGAAAAACAAAACAGAATTCTTTCTCAATTTGCTACAATACCTCTCAGTAAAAAAATGAAAAGCAAGGTAAAAGCCATGCCACTGTAAAATGAAAATAAAGCAAAGTGTGAAAAAGGAGATAGAAATACAAAGAAGAAAGATTGAACCTGCTGGCAGCAATATAAGGGAAGGAGAATCCCCAACATGTTACTGGGTCAAAACAAATTGTGAAAGGAAAGGTACATACATGACACATTTACTGCTTTGAATGTCCACTCTGCAGTAAGTAAGCAGGCTCCTGTTTTAATCCTAATAAAATTAATTTATAGTGAATTGAAAAACTCTTTTTAAAAATATTATTCCATTGACATTACAAAAAAAATGTTATTTATTCTCTCTATCCCACCAAAACCCTTTTATATGTTAATATTCTTTTGAAAACTACAATGAAATACAAATAAAATAGAGAAAGTGGTTCAAAAAAAAAAAGATATGCTGTAATACCCTGGTCTTCATCAATTCTGGATTATCAGATCTGCCTATTGCTCTTTGTGGGATGAATTTCGTATCCCATAAGACTTTTTGCACATTGGAATGTTCATGATGGTTAAATTCTTTCTTAATATCACACTGAACATCTTACAACTGAATGTAGATTTGAACTTTAAGGACTCCAATTGGTTACATATAACTGTACCTTTTAAAGATGAGAAATACTTTTGATTACAAGTTTCATTTAGCTGCATTATCTTTGCGTGGTATTTTATATTTAGTTAGATTTACATCTGAAAATGTTATAAATATCCCTTAAAGTCCTTTAAGTAATGCCTTGAGATGGGATAACCTTTAAACTTAGTGTATTTTAAAGTGGCCTGCAAGTTTACATTTTTTTATACTATTTTATATTTAACCATTTAGAATTCTGTTAACTTTCTCCTTGTTATTCAGAGTTCTTTGGCCATTTATTATGTCTTTGCATTGAAGGGGCATATTTTAAACTTCAAATCTATCATGGTGTAAAATCAGTTTAGGTTCACCAAAGCTGCTTATTCTAAAGAAATAGTAAATATCTCATGATAAGGTACCACTAATCATATGTTCAGAATATTGCACTGAATCTATGAAGCCCTACTCTTCAAATCTATGAAGCCCTACTCTTGTTTCTCTCGTTTCCCAGCGTTTTGTGAAATTAGTTTACCAACAGCTGTTTCATCACATAGGAAAAAGTCACAACTTGCTGAGAGCAAGTCACGTGTCCTGCGATACGTGAAATGGTTTAGTATCTGGAAGTGTGCCACAAACTGCAGACAAGCTTCTTCACATCCTAATGTGTCCTGCACCTGTTTGCAGGAAGAGCACATGCTTGCCTGCCCTATGTTCTTCTACTGGTTTTCTGAGGGAGAAAGAGAAGGATCAGAGACAGCTCCTGGCTAGCCTGCTCATCACCACCATAATCAGGTGTACCTTAGCCTAAGCTGCATCCTTTATACCTCCTCATGCCCCAAGCTGTGCTTGAGTGGTTCCAAAAGTTGTTATCCTTTTTTCCATGGCTGCTAGAATAGAGATGTGTTTCATGGGAGAGAGAAGAAAGAAATAAGAGAGGAAAGGAAAAGAAGACAGGTTCAATCTTCCTGGGATCTCCCCCACCCCAGACAGCAAGATTCAGCTCCCATCTCTTTACATGCAGAGCGAGTGAACTAGGCTACACCAGGGGTTTCTCTGACTTCATTCCCAGAGAAGAAAGGCCTTATACAGGAGGGAATCAACACAGTGAGTGAGTGACCACTCACACCTACAGTGAGGGGCCCTGCCCATCTTTTGCCTTTACTGGATTTTCTTAGTACTGGATTTTGTATGTCTGGTAGGTCAGTGTTCCCTGACATAGAGGACTTTATATCTAAAATCTATTCTCTTTGTGCCACCTGAGAAAATTAACAGAAAACGCCCAGAACTTAGATGAGCATCTTCTTCGGAGGCTGTTGCGTGGTATGTGTTGTCTTACCCTTTCACTCAGCTGAAAGAGGAAATCAGGAAACTGGCCTGAATTTTACTGGAGAAACAATGACTTAGCTTAACCTTCATTATGCTTTTATTGTGGAGTGTGTTTTATTCTTTATAATTTAATTTTATGAGAATAGGAATACGTGTAACATAACCCTCAAACTAGGTGCTTTAATATTTTCCAGTATGCAGTATGGTGTTGAAAGTTAGAAAATGCTGGCTGGATCTAGACTGATACTTTCTTGGATAAGCTTCTACCATATGCTTTTATTTAAAGTATTTTTTCCTTTTAGGTTAGATTTATAAAAAGCATGTGAAAAATGTCTTTTTTGGAAAAGAAGTGTCACGCAATTAGAAAATCACAGTGTTAGAAAGTTAGCATCCTTTAGGAAATGTTGCATGTAAAAGAAGTCAGATACTAAAGCTAAATTTAAAAAAAAATGGCAAGCCCTACCACCAACTGGAAATGCTATGTCAATCTACAGGATGTTGTATTGAAGGAAATGCCTTTATTTCCAGGAATTTTAAGCTCTATGTGAACTCTGACTAGCTTCCCAGTATACAGTTGAATGTTGTCAAAGGAGTTTGTCCATATTTCCTTCTGATTAGAAAAAAATCAAATAAAATTTGTTACAGGACACAAGACCTAAAGAAGCCAGAAAGAAAGGCATTAAATACTTTTTGCAGTTATTCTTTATTTATTATTTGTTTTCGTGTTCACAGATCTCCAGAGTAGTGAATAGGCTGATGTTTTATATGAGCAGGGGAATCCCTTTCCAGCAGGATTGTTTAACACTTTCCACTGTTTTAGAAAACTTGTTGAAGACACATCACATTACATTTTATTTAAAGATTAATATGTGCAAAACTCTAGTCTTGCTGAAAATATCACTTCCTATGTTTCCTGCTTCCCGTCTCTGAGTCTGAAGCTGCAGTGACTCTGTCTAAAGGAAAGTGGGAACTTAAAAATTATTGTAACCAGTACATGAAGCATCAATGCCACCTGAGCTTTTGTCAGAGTAAGGTTTTGTTCGTTGTCTATGCTTTTTCTGCTTTCAAATCCCCTTGCATTACTTCTTTAATAGAAGTGAAAAAAAATCTAGAAAGACATCTTGGTAGAAAAGAAAATTAATAGCCCATTTTTATGACTCTTTTCCCTCATTCAGGGATCCACACCATTTTGAAATGACGCTTTTACAAGTTCTTATGTTGATTTTGCGTTATCTTGTTTGAAATAACATTTTCAATTGGTTATTTTGTGATGGTAAGGATACTATGTGGAAAAAAGCTCTTCTTCCAGACAGTGGGAGATGGCACCATTCATGATACATGACTATGCAAGAAAATATTATGGCTTATCTCCTTACCTTTTACTGCAGTCCTGAGGAGCAAAAGACTTTCTGATTTTGTTACGCCTTTGGCATGTCAGAGAGTGTAAAACCCAACAATAAGAGTTTGCAAATAGTCTCTTCAGAACAGCAATTCCTCCTCCCAGTCTGGGGCACTACAGGCTGTTCAGCATCTGGGGAAATTAGGGAGGGAGTCCCCTTGGAACACATTTCTTGGCAAAACAAGGAGATGATTTGAAACAGTGACCTGGTCATCCTCCATGTGTCTAAGTTTGTAGATGAGAGGAGAGCAGTGGATGTCATCTACCTTGGTTTTAGGAAGGTTTTCAAAACTGTTTCCCACAGCATACTTTCATTGAAGTTACAATGTTGTATAGTCTAGATGTGTGAACAATCAAGTGGGTTAAAACTGGTTGGATGATCCAGCTGAGAGTATAATGGTTAATGGATTGTATTCCACCTGGATGCTGGTGACAAGGGAAGTTACTGAAGGGCTCTGGGAAGTCAAGGAGGCTGAAGGACAAGGAGGTCAGTCATTAAAAAGATGGATCTAAGCTTTTCACAGTGATGCATGGGAAGAGGATGAGAGACAATAGGCATAAACTGAAATAATAGCAACTGTGTGCAGGGAAAACCTTTTTCTCTGTGAGGACAGTCAAACACTGCAATAGGTTGCCCAAAGAGGTTGTTCCGTCTCCATCCTTGGAGGTTTTCAAGGTGAGGCTGAATGAAACTGAGCAACCTGGTCTAACCTCATAGCTTATTCTGCTTTGAGCATGACATTGGTCTAGAAACCTCCTGAGACCTCTTCCCTTCTGAATTATTCTGTGGTTGTGCAATCCTAATATAGTATCACAGTGCTGTACTATTTTAAAACTGGGATAGTAATAGCAAAATCTTAATTGTTCTGAATATTTAAATGATTTGGCTGCGCATTGCTCTTGCTTTTGGAATCCAGAAATGCTACATATGCTCTGTACGTTCTCCAAACAGCTTGTATTTGTGCTTATTTGCTGGTATGACGTGCTAACTGTGCAAAAAAAATTTGGACTCATGCCTTAGAATATAGATACCTGCCAACAGAAAATGAAGGCTACATAGTGCTGCAAATGCTTTCTCTGTCTATGGAAAATGCCTCGTGTGTGCCAGAAAGAAGCATTTGTACCACATGCTTTTTACTGCTGCTCACATCTGTTAACATTTACATGTGTCAGAAAACAGTACCTGAACAGTAAAAGGAAGGGATACATGAAGTTCAAGGGCATTGCATCAAGAAAAAGGACATGTTATATTGTACTGGCACGTTGGAATAAAAAAGAAAAGATTTCTTGGACTTGTCAAATATTTCTAATATGTAGGTATAGGCTGTGTATACTATCTATGAATACATTTCCATACCTGAATTGTATGACCCAAATTGCCAGTAAATTGAACTGAACCCATGAAAGGGTCAAGGAGTGGCAGTCAGGAAGTGAGAGAGTTATATCTTTCTTGTTATATACAAAAAGAACAAATTTTTATTTCATTTAAGGCAGGATTTATATAGAAAACTTCAAAGTTAGGTTCCTAAATATGGAATTATCTACTTATATTGAAATATTTTGCATTCTCAATAATCTTCTCTTCAGCTGTCTTTTTGTTAGCACAAAAGGAGTAGGTTAACTGACAAATGTTGCTGTAGATCCTCAGTCCTTAGAGGCAGCTACTGTACTGGACTGTGTTACTAAGAATATTTCTTTGAAGTCATATTCTGCATATTGTGCAAATCCTGAGACACAGTGTAGTACAGGGTTTTGTATGCCATGGCAGTTCTTACAGATGTTACCTCTGGCAAGTGATTTAGAAGAAAAAAACAGAGAGCAACTGATGCTTGATCTCCTGATCTCAAAAGGAGAACAATCAGTATTTGATGCCTTTCTAAAAATTGCTGTTTGCATTGGTTGCATTAGTACCTCTAATTCTTCAAACATCTCTTTGATTATTTTGAGCCAGCGTCATGTATGCTCTTTTTTGATATTTAACCCTGATTTTCCAAAATACGCCTGCAACAAAAAGCACAGAGGCTCTGCTAGAGGCACTGTTGCTTAATGTTGAGCTCTGTATGGAAAGTGACAAAAAAATGCCTCTTTTTCCTAAGTCTTCTGAGCCTAGAAAGAAGTGATGGCTGAAAGAAGTAAGTAACTTTAAGTTAAGTCCTACCTAACATGTAGTCATTATTAGGGCAAAGGTCTGTCTTTGGGTTTTGCTGTATTTCTGATAGATAATGTATCTTCAAACCATTATTTTTATGGCGAACTTCCACTTTCATGTGTTGATAACAGGTCCAATGCTGAAATTATTATGAAAATTTGACTTCCACACTCAGCACACTGAAAAAGCCTTGCATTAGGGCTGTGAAGATGCAGTGAATAATCACATAAGACATGTAGTTTCTTTGCCCCCAAATTTGAAACTTATGGCTTTACCAAAACCGCTGTATAAACAGTATATGCATGCATATTTTAGGTTTTCAGTCAGGGATGTGAAGTATCATCTCTCCCACTTTCATTCTGTAAGCTATACGAGAAAGTTGTGAGGCACGCAAAGAAGCACTTTATAGTCTAAGCTGATGAGAAATCAGCTGGTGGGAAACAGCGAGGAAGAAAGATCATCATCCAGCAATATTTCTTAAGCATAAAGAAAATAAAAAGTAGTTAAACATCTAATAAGACCTGCTTTCTGGCCTTTGTGCTTTGTAGAACATCTTTATCACTAGACAGAGACGTGCTCCTTGGACTTACTTGCAGTTGAAGTCAGTTGAAGTCTGACTTCTCTTATTGCTGACCCTGGCCCATCTTTTGCATGCAAATAAAGAGCATAAAGCTTTCTCATATAATTTCTTCTTATGTTGTTTTAACTCTGGCATATCCTTTCAGGGTTGTTCATAATTTCAGAGTTCTTATCTGGATACTTGTACATAGACAAAAAAATCATAAAATCATAGAGTCATAGAACAGTTCAGGTTGTAAGGGACCTATAAAGGTCATCTAGCCCAACCCTCCTGCAGTGAGTAGGGACATCTACTATATCAGGTTGCTGAGAACCACATACCAGATTACAGTAATGGAAATTGTAAGAAGAAGAATTGCTAGAAAAAAACTATAGTTGATGCTTAATTTACGTAATTAACATATTTCAGGCCTATTACAAGCACTCTTAAAAGTTACATGTAGGGGTCAGAGAGTGAAAGGTGACTGGCAAGATGCTTGTTTTGTACATTTGGCTAACACAAATACTTCCTCAAGTACAAAATGCTTTGATCTCTAAGCAAATGCCATATGTGTGCAGCTGTGGCCCCTGCCTCATGATTGCTGGAAGGTTAGAAAAAGGTAGCATATGAATTTGATGTCTGCATTCAATTTATGCTTTTATATTTAGCAGTTCATAATTTTGTGTAATATTTTAGCTGCATGAAAAATATGTGCGAGAGTTGAGTGATAACAGATTTCTCTGTGGTTTGACTCAACATTGTTTGGGTATACACAGAATCTGAAGTACTGCAGACAGAAAATATAGGTTTTAATTAGAGTTGTCTGAGCTTCAAAATACCTGAACACACATTAAGCTTGGCAGATTTTCAGAGATCCAAGGGTTGCATGGAGCTCATTTAAACTAAGCAAGAGTCTTTTGTTTTCCAACATATATTGCATTTGCAGTTGCATCACTGACTTGCAACACACTGAACAAGTGAGATCCAAAAACATTATTAATGGTTTTCTGATATGTAAAAATGTTTTATCATCAGGGCCTGTCTTATGTCATACTGGTGTTGAGCAGTACCTTACTCCAAGGGAATTTCCACTGAAAAAAATTGAATTACTTCCAAAGTAAAGGACTAGACCACATGACTGAAAAGCTGAATCAGCTCCAAAAGTTTGGAACCTTTCTTGAGCTTTTGCTTTTTACTTTTTTGTGCAAATATGTAGGACTGATATACCCAGATCTTTATTCCCCAAGCACTTTAATGTGAGTGGTTTGCTGTGACAATAGAGAAACCTACTGCAGTCAATGTGACACAAGGGTCTATTCACATGGATCCAGTTTCATGATCAAGACCAAAAAGAAAAAAAAAAAACATGGCTTTATTTATTAAAACTCTTGAGCATGTACATATATGCTTGTATTCCTTGAGGGGAAACCCATGATTTCAAATAAAGCAAATGCAATTTCTACTTACAAGAAGAAATCTAAGTCACAACCAATAGACAGGCATGATGCAATAAATAGAAAAGCAGACATGAAAATACCAGTTGACAGGTACAAATAGGATAAAGTATAAAGCACTGTGCACTATGTGTACATTGATACATATATTTTTACAAAAGTGTATGTATATAAGTACATATACATATATAATAGTGATGTTAATATGTATTTTAGTATTTTATTATGTGTGTGGGTAAATTCATGCCATTGCTCTAGATAGATACAAATTGCATATTATTTAGATAGTAGCACGCCTATTCGTTTTTCTTATGCTGCGTCTCTTCTGTATTTTTGCTAGCTCCTACTGCCTATGATAGGCTCTACAGATGAAACTCTGCAGGAGGCTGCAGCTGGTTGCATAGCAAACATTCGCAGATTGGCTCTAGCAACAGAAAAAGCAACGTATGGATGATGCTCTTGCAACTTTTACCAACACACTCATTTTGCAATATGGCTGCATTTAAATAGATGATTACTCCTTCTAGCACCTGTACGTCACAGCAAAGCTCATTTGTATGAGGATAATCTAAGAATAAATTTGTGGAAAATTATGTTTGTTGTCACATTGCTTGTTTGTCATACCTAGCTTTTATAAAACACATCTAGTTTTGTGTGGTTGATAATATTACATCTTTCAAAAGACTACTGGTTAAGATATGGCATAGGCTTTTCTGCAATTAATGCTCTTGGTTTTGAAATTCGTTGTAGATATAAATGGTTTTGCGTATCTGTGACATTACAATATTTTCCTTCACTGTGTATGTGGTTGTGCAGTGATTTATGAATGCCTTCAACAATTCCCTTCATGCTAAACTTGTCCAGTCATCCTGTCATTATAGTTTTACTTGTTTGATCACTTGCAATTCACAAGAGAGGGCAAAATGCAGATACATCAATCTCACATCTGGTGAGATTGTTATATAAGGACTGCAAACAGCTGTAGCAGTAGACATCGCTCCAAATTTCCTGCTTCTACCAACATCAAACAAAATGGTGCTTAATTTTATAAGTAGCTGGTGAAATGTGTTTAAATTAACATGTGTTTAACTCAAATTAAAATCTACCAGCTGTAGATAAAATGTAGGGTATTGCATTTACATTTCCACGTAGCCTTATTGTGTTTCTTTTCATTTTTAAACTGAAGACAGCATTGTATTGATGTAGTTACTTTATTTTTCTGCCTAAAATTATGTTCAGAATTAGAGCTGCTTTCAAAAAAGCACACGAACAACTACTGATATTATAGGTTACCGATCCAGTGTGTGGACCACGCTCAACAGCTAATGCTAAGGTATTTACTTGAGAGCAGTAATGTCTCCTTCAAACACAAACCATGCTCCCTTAGGGAAGGTGGAGAGAGTATATGAAAGGAAACCAGCTACGGACAGGTGCTGACTGTGGAGATCAAACTGTTAATCCAAGTAGTATTTTTTAATCAATGTAAATACCAACATAATTGTGGGGTTGTCAGAAGTTCCATCAGCAGCCAGTGACCAAGCAAATGCTATTTTAGGTATTCTTCAACTCTGCCCCACAGGCCTGGTATGTTATTTTGAATAAATATATCCATATTATTATCCTGATGTCACAGCTGTAGTAGTATCATATGCTTCATCACTGTACCCAAAAATACTTCTAAAATAAATGCTAATTGCCAAATTCATTTGGAAGAGGAGAGGCTTGATTTTATTTTTTCTTTTCTGTTGGAAAGCTGTAGATACAGTTTATCACATGAATAATACGTAAAATGTGGCCTGGTTTTCAAACTTTTGAGGGGAAAAAAACTCCCTGACAATAACTGTTGTCCTTAACATGACCTCTCAAGGCACTCTTGACCGTTTAGTTTGGATTTCAACTGGAATAAGTTCTAAAGTAAACTTCATTTTATGGTACAGGTGTGAGGGCAATAAATGTCATGTTCCTGACTACGAAATGGCCTCAGCTTGCCACTGTCACTCACCTTTATTTCTTGGAGTAGTTCATCTGAAGCCTTTATTTTAAGACCTCAGACAGTTAATCCCAGATTTAAGATTACTTATTTGTGCTGTTTTCCTTTACTGTGCTTGCAGTTTTTCAGTTCTGTACAAGAAGATGAAATGTTGAAATCGATACAGATCCACACACAGGAAAGGGATCAGTATTTAAAAAAAAAATACATCTTTTTTGGCAGAAATGAGTGGATGTTGTGCAGTTAATATAAAGAGATTTAATTGTTGGAAAATGACTAAATGAATGTGATCCCTGGCCTCTCCAAGCAGTGCAGTACAGCGTGTACATTTGAATAGCTTGCACTTTCTCCACAGTGCTGTGTTCAGTTTCACAGCACTGCAGCCCTCTCAAAAGGGATCCTCACAAAGCTGGGTCCCACTTGCTGCTCACACGCCCCCCTGGCAGCGCCAGCCTATTCAAGCCCTGGCACCAACTCAAGCAGCCGCAGCCGCCTAGACCCAGCATTCCCACCATGTATGACGAGGCACCAGTCAGCTCCTGCTCCCCAGTTTCTGTGTCTGGAAGTGAAATGCCTTCACTCCTGTCTCTTTCCACCAGCTGCTACTTGTCCACATAAACCTGTAGCCTCTTAGGAAATATGGCTATACTGAGCACGGGAGCTCAATATTATATTCAGTGCAGAGCAATTTGATGTGCAAATTCAATGTAGAGTCCTATTTCAGTTACAGAAATGAAGTGACTTAAAAAGTTGGGTCAGCCTCAGTCCTGTTTATTTGTCAGCATCTGCTCAGTCTGCAATTCCTGTATTTTCAGTCTTGTAAAATGTGGTAAGGAGAGTGTGTGTCAGTTTATTCACATTGATGTTACCATCAGCAGGGAGTACCCATCATTTTTTACAATTTCAGGAGCCAGTTTCCAGCTCTACACAGAGCACTGTTCTCCAGCTGTTGGCCATAAAGCCAGGCCTGCTTCTCACTGGCTTCTTATTTTCAGCTTTATTCCTCATTTTCATTAAAATGTCAGAAATTGTAGAGGCCAAGTAAGAAAAGTTGTCACAAGAAAGTGTTGTTTTGAGTATGGAAATACTATAGTTGATGAGGAAAAAAAAACCACGAGTAGAAATCTTTCACCTTGATGCAATTATTTCTGGAACCTTAGAGGCCCACTACATCTTTCAGTCTATGTGTCTGTCAGCAGCAAGATAGCTTTCCTTCCACCATACCATGACTTTATGATTTATTGCTTGGTGACAGATAACTATTATCAATAATTTAATTGTCCCAGGATGTTGAAACTGCACATTTGAATCTGGGATTTATGTTCATTTCCTCTTAATGTTCATGCTTATGACATGTGCATGTGCTCTGACGCACCATATTGTCTCCAAGTTGTCAGGGAAATATAAACTTCACAGCCTGGGTGCGATGGAGCTGTGATATATTAGGGGCTTTGTTACTCTGCGCCATCACTGAAGCTTTCCTTTGGCGAGTAAATGAGATTGAGATTCACAGGGCTGCCTTGAGATTTGACTCTAATTTGCTTTAGGCTAACTGGTTGCTTTGCGTGAAAGTGCACCACCTCTTTCATTCCACGCCTCCTGAAATGAGTCAAATGAGCTGCTGACACCAGGGTCAGATGTAAATCGTACCAGGAGGCTGAACTAGATAATATGTTAGTTTAAGACTTTCATCTCATAATAAATTAAATGGCTGTTCCTTGCACATTTCCACAAACATAATCTTTATTTTACATGTGACAGCAGGGTGGAAACGTGTAATGTGTTTCTTCAGCGGTGGTGTACAAGTTTCCATGCAGGCTGTTTGTATAGTTTATTTCCAGAGTCAGAAGCTGACTGCTCCCCAACTGTAAATATTTCTTCTTCAGGCATTTAAGCATTGTCACACACTGCTCAGGATCCAGAACAACAGAAGGAAGCAATGCTGCCTCTTGTCCACTTCTCAGTTTAGACAGCCTTCTGCTGTTTGGTAACCTGACACAGGCCAGCACCCACGTTTCTGTAGCCATGGCCATCACAGCAGGAATTGGTAAAATTTGTTCCATTTCTGAAAGGATTAATTTTAGCAATTACTATTTCCTCCCTTGTTTAAAAAGAGATGTTCTTCAATGCTCAGTCTCTTGCTGCTTTGGCTACTGAAGCCAACCAGAATTCATCCACTCTAATGAATATTTTCCTGGAATGCAATTTTACATTGCAAGGTGTGCTTTTCATCCTCTTGCCTAGTTATCAGTTCAGTATTGCTCACAACTTGATGAGAAGGACAGCATCAAGATGGTCTGTGTTTGTCTTCTCAACTTGTTTCTGTGTTATCTGCCAGACACCTTTCAGTTGGCAAGTTCCTCTCTCCTTTCCAGTTGTTGTCATTGGCAAGTTATATGTTTTATCCTAGTCTACATGCAGAATGGTAACCTTTAGCTGCTTGATCTTGCTTTTAGGACTGTAATCAATTCTATTTTGAACACAAATGTTTGGGTTTGGTTTTTTTTTGTTGTTTTTTTTTTTTTTGTTTTGTTTTGTTTTGCTTTTTTTTTTTTCTAAAAGGCTCATAAACCCACATAAGGAAGCTTTGACTTTGCTATATAATATATTGTGGACTAATCCTATTACTTTTTGCAGTTCTCTAGGTGCACAAAATCATCTTCACTGATTTCATGTGTTTTTTTCCATCACTGATGTGGTGGCAACATACTAGCTGGCCAGTAAAAACCTTTGCTTATTGTCTTTCGAGTGTGCATTGGAGAAAGACCAGAAGAATGACATTATACTAATGCTGAACCACGAAACAGGACATCATAAACCAGCAGTTTTTAGCCAACTCACCATCACACCAGCCTCCTGAGTGCCTTCAAAGCTCCTCCACTCTTTATTAGATGAGAATCTGCCTAGAAGCTTTTGGAGGACAAAAGTTTTCATTACAGTCTTGGTGGTCAGGTTTTGCCCAGCCATGCTCTGACACATCCCATTTCTCCAAGGGGCTTGGTGTGTGCAGGAGGGCAACGCAGAGCACCTGTGTTCCAATGGGTGCATCTGGCAGCAGAATTTTGCTCCAGTGTCCGAGCCTTGAACCGCATCTCCTAATACCCAGATTAAATAGCTAAGGATTTGTGTACTGCTTCTGAAATAAAAGAAAAAAAAGGCTTTAATAAAAATTGTAATTAAAAAGTTACAGATGCTGATAAAATTAAAAACATACGATACGGAATTGAAATGATTTAGTGTTGAAAAATGTCGGTTGATTCAGTAGTAGTTAAATTTCCAAATAACTTGTCTTGAACAAGCAAATAGTTTGAAGGTTTTGGCTATGTGTCTTTCTTCAAAAAAATGAGAACCCAGATCATGTTGCTGGTTCCCTCCACCACAGACTGGTAAAGGCTGCGCTATAAAATTAGTGCTGTAAACCACTCGACTTTCCAGTTGCCGCATTCTCTTCTCCAATTGACAGCCTTTTGGGGCCTCCTTGGCTCTTCAGCAGAAAGCACCAAGTGCAGGTCTGTTGCTCTAATGAAAACATAACAACAACGTCTGGGAAGCCGTAGAATGATGCAATAACCGTGCTGCTCTGCTTCCTTTTATATGATGAAGCTTGCATATTTGCCTGGCCCCAGTGTTTTACTCCTGCCAGTATTGTACTGTAAAGAGACTTGGCAGAACACGTTCAAAGGCTGTTCGTGGTTTTTCACTCAGCATTAAACCTTCCAGTGACGGAAGGGTGGGGGAACACATACTGGGACAAAAAGACATTCAAAAAGTGAAAGAAAAAGAGGAGAATGAGGCTGGTGGAAAATGCAATCAATTTATAAAACCTTGGTTATGGGACTGGCATTGATTTGCACCTAGCTGAGACCCACTGGAACACAATACCAGGTAAGCCAGTGGCCACCTTCCAGAGGGTGATCAACCCAAAGGAAAACCAGCTCTTGATGTTCTGAGAAAAGATATCAGTGTTGTTTTAGTCTGATAATCAAAGTCACTCTGTCCTTGATAACCATACTCAGTCACAATGGGTGCGATAGCGCAGAGGCTCTAAGACTGCCACTTTTTGTGCTGTATTTGCTCAGTATATGGAAAATTCCTGACTCCAGAGCTGCCAGTCTTGCTTTGCAATCCTAAATTGCACTCACGACTGACTTTTGATTACAGCATTTAGAAAGCAGACAGCCTGGTCCTCACCCCTGTGCGAGGTTAGGCAGGAAAACACTCAAAGTGGAGCTACAGGAACTCTTGAAGAGAAATATTCCATGTGCACTTGCAGATGAGGGGTGAAATCTGTTCAGAAGCAAAAATTATGATCAGACTGATGCCTCCTTCCAGCCCATTCCACAACTGTCTGTGGTGGGGTGTCATATAAAAGGAAAAATATTTGGAAAAGCGGACATCTGTGGGCCAGCCTTGGTATGGTTCCCAGAATGTAATGACTAGGTGAATGTTTTTCAGTGCAGCAACTAAGGAATATAGGTGGCTGCCAAGCACTGGATCTGATGTGGCATGAAGAGGTACAAACCAAAGAGGAATGATTTATCTGGAGAAACTGAGGCCTAATTATTTCCAAACTGAGTATTAACAAAACAACAACAAAACCAAACCAGAACTCTTCTCAGTCCCCCCACATTGCTTTCAGATTTTTGTGCAACTTTAAGACTCTTCTGTTGCTTGGCCATGTTCATTTTCACCAGTCTTAGGGCTCTACAAGCACCAGTAAAACACTCATTATTGTCGACATTCCTAAATCCGCAGTTACTGATATCTGTGCTATGATTTTAGTTCCGCTGGCAATTACTAATGTCTAATTACCACTTAATCTCTTATGAACTTTGTAGGAATGTGTAATAGACACCACTTTAATTTTTACTAGAGTTGAATTTGAATCGTGTCTCCTCTCCTACATGACTGCCACATCCACATCCGCCATCCCAAAGAACCGAAATATATTTTAGCTTTAAAAGAAAATATGTTGTACTTTACCATGTACATTTTTGCTCTGGAAGATGGGAAAAACAGGCTCAAGTGCCCCACAGCACCCTTGAACACTCTGCAAGTCTCAGAGAGTTTCCATCAGAGAAAGTCAATGTGAGAGAGGACTCTCTTGGCCTGGGAAGAGCTATTTTATATCACAGACAACCATTACAACTAGGACAAGAGATAACTGTGATGCTGGGGCCTCAGAAAGCACTGACCAAAATGCTCAATTTCAGAAGCAGCCTTAGGCAGGTGAAGCATCACTTTGAAACCTCAAGTAAGTGTTTATGTCCCTGAGAGGGCTGAGATCGAGCATAGAGCTTCTCCATGCGGTTTCCCAGTGCCACCCACCCCACTGGAGATATTAGCATCCTGCAGCAGCGGGCAGGGGCCTGGTAAGCAGCCTGGGCTCAGAGCTTCTACTGTGTATCTGGCAGGGTGTGCACTGGATGCAAAGAGGCAAGTATTTTCATAGCAAATCTAAGCGCAGTTTATAAAAGCTGACCCAGCCAAAGAAAACCCTGGAAATCCCTGCAGAATGAAACAATAAAACTGTCTAAGGATTTAATCCAATGAGAAAGTTAGTAATTTTCAGAAGTCCACAAGATTTATGTTTCTAAAATGAAACAAGCCAACAGAGTAACAGATTGTGCTTCTATATTCAAGTAATAGCATTTTTACAAAGTAATAAGAATGTGGAGGGAATTCAGTTCCAGGTACAACTTTAAGTTTTTAATCATTACGGTTTGTGGAAAATTAGATGAAGTCTTACTTTGCTGGGGTAGGTGACATTTTGTGTTGACCAGTTGCACGTATTGTTTGGGTAGACACATCTTGGATAACTGCAAAAGAAATGATGGGTGAGTGAGAGCCAAAGGATGCAGGGGACTGCTCCTGGAAAGCTCCTTATAGCTGAGGATGTGCTGCAAACCCAGCCTGCTGCGACAAGGAACAGCTTCCTTGGGCAGCTCTAGGTAATAAATAACAGCATAAAAATCCAAACATGGATTGCAGGATATCACTTCTGCCCAAGGAAAATGTAAGAGGAGGGATGGGGGAGTCACTTCCAGTGATTCCCACATATGCAGCTGATGTACAGGTACCCAGTGGGATCCAGTGCTGGGGGCACCAAGCAGCACAACTCTGCTTATGCACTCTCTTTTCTCACCTTGCTCTTTGCTGCAGATCCCGAACAAGTGCATCTGCAGCCTCAGCTGCAAGGAGAGGTGCTGGGCAGCCACATTGCTGTATGGAAGGAAGCAAGGTAGAAGGAGAGGTTTATTAAGGAAAAGCTTCATTAAGAAGCAAAGAAAGATGGTCTCGTTTCTTAGTTGGATAAATGTAGATGCTGGGATGCTGCATGGTGGAATGACAACCTAAGCTGCCAGAATGGGAATACAACCCCCTTTTTGAGAAATCATTCCAGTCATCATGAGCCATGAAACAGTGCTGCTTCTACTCAGGAAAAGGACGTGTGCCCTACACACCCTATACTACTACCCTTATGCTGATCCCCTTTCCATAAAGACTCAAAAGTTCTGGTTCTCTGCTATGAGAAGAGAGCTCCACAAAGTCTTATAGAAATCTTTCTTGCATGCGATCTGTGAGTCAAATATCCTCCTTGTGCCACAGCATTCACTAAATTTCATGTGGATATACCTCAGGAGGGCATCCCTCCAGACCCCTCTGCAGAGAGACCTTGAGTTTGCCAGCCCTGACTATCAGCAGAGCCATGGGGGAAGCAAGAGGACTTGAAGAATGAAAATGAACATTTAGCTGCACAGGCTGTCTTGCCTCTAGCTCAGACTATTTCCTTCTGTCTCAGTCTGATAACTGTGCAGTCTCTCCAAACCTTCTTAGATGGCTGCTGTCCTGCAGATCCCAACAGATGCAGTGTGAAAGAAAGCTTACGAAAGGCTTGATATCTCTCTGAGCAGTCTCAGTCTCTGGTAGATTAGCAATACAAACAAATGAAGGCTTCTTGGAACTAGCCAGAGACTTTTGGCAACCCCATGTGTTTGTGACTGCTACCTTCAATGGAGACGATTGACATGACTGTGTCCTTTCCAGGCATTTGGAGCATTTCAAATTATCAGCCACCTGGACCAGGGCTACAGAGTCTATCCAGGGGAGGAGGGATGAGGGCTACTTGAAGCAGCCCCATGGGTAAGAATCTTAAAAAGCTGGATCATTTGTGTAAGCAATTATATCCCTTGGCTGGTTTGTAAATGTTCATTGCAAGCTAGTGCTGCTGCCAAACAGAATTACCTTAACCGGGACCTTATGGCTGAATCCATGGAGAGTCTCCCGTATAAACACAGGCATGAATTGAAGTGCCTTTTTCTTTGGAGAGACTCTCTGAGCAGGCACAGGCACCTCAGTCACAACCTTTTACAGAACACTGGCTGTGATAGCATTAAAATAGGTCTCACATTTGAGCTCTCTGAACTACAGGAGCTATTGCGGGTGTTTTCCTCAAGGGCTTCTCCAATAAAACCAGCAGGGTGCCACTTGCACACTGCAAAAAGCTGTCTGTTCCATCCCAGATATCTGCATCCCAACCAGTGGAGTCAGGTATTACAGACCCCTGTATGAGGATCCACAGATGTTGAGAAGGAGGTTGATTTTCAGCTCCAGAGGTTTGTAGCCAGATGTCATTTTCTGGAGAAAGGTGAAGAGAAAACCCCTCTGCTACGGTTTGGCTGCTCCTGAAGTCCCCTCTCAATCTGAAATCTTGTGATTCATAAACCCAGGCCATGATCCACCAGCCCTGAACTAGATCCTGTAAATGGTCTGGCAGCTCATGGCTTTGATTTACCTGTCTGAAGTAAGACACATATACCTCAGCTGTCCTCAGTGAGAGTTCAGAAGAAGAGTAGAGGTCTTCCCTGTATGTATAGTCCTGGTTTGACCCAACTCTACACGGTATTCTACAAGGTGACAGCTTTCTTAATAAGACCAGGCCAACCGCCTGGTGGATATCTGCTGATCTGAGGTTAGCCGTTAGTGAACAGAGCAGTTGAGGAGATCTGAGCTTCCGCTGCTACCCCGAGCAGTTCAAGGTTCTGTTCACTACCCCTCCAGTTGGAGGCTCCAGTTTATGGGCAAGGTGCCTGGCTCTTCATCAGGAAAAGCCTACCAGTGGCAGTGAGCACTCCTGCAGATGCTGCATGAACAACTTGCTCACCACATCCACATGTTTCTTTCTTTACTGAACTGGTGAAGAGGAAACACAGGCAAGCAGGGAATGACCTTGTCTATTTAAACAAGCTGGGATATGCCTTCCTTCAGCCTGATGGAGAAGTTAAAGTCCAATAGGGCTTAGCTGACCTTTGTTGCACCGTAGGAATCATAGAATACCCATTTGGAAGGGACCTCAAGGATCATCCGGTCCAACCTTTCTAGACAAAGCATGACCTAGACTAGATGTCCCAGTACCCTGTCCAGACGAATCTTGAAAGTGTCCAGTATTGTGGAATCCACCACTTTTCTGGGGAGATTATTCCAGTGTCTGATTATTCTCAGTGTGAAACATTTTCTTCTTGTGTTCTGTCAGAATATGCACAGGAGTAACTTGTATCCATTGCCCCTCATCTTTTCCATGTAAAGCACCCATGTTCAGGCATCCAGAAAGCCTCACTCCACGGTCGGGTCCATAAGTGTGGCTAATGCCACCATGACTCTGATGCAGGTGGAGACCCTGTCTGGGCACAGCACATTTAGACTATTGGTCTGAAAAGAGGCAGGCGCACTTCACAGCTGTAAGTACCATCACAGGCACTGCCAGGATGAGGCAGGCACAGTGACACAATCTGCCCTGGGCACATCCCCACTAATGCCAGCTGCAGTCCTCCCGAACATCTGAGGGCAGCTTCTGCCCCAATCTAGCAAACACTTACTGGATGCTTAATATTGCGCAAAGAAGGGATGCTTGAAAAGCCAATGGGATAGCCAGTGGGACAGCCAACATTTATGCATACAATCAAATGTGCAATTTGGTTCTGAGCACTTTGTCATATTCTTGGCCTATGTTTAAAAGGAAAAGAAAACAAGATGAAACCCCACAAATCACATTCAAGCTCATAAACAGAATGATTTATTAAGAAAAAACACTGACAGGTTTTTGAAATACTGAAAGGGTTGAAATAGTCTGAATAGAATGAAAATTGACACAATTTTTTACCACAATGCGAAAGGAACTTGAACTATTCTAATAAGAGTTTGCTTTAATGTTCGTGCATGTCCTCACATCCTGCTTTTGGCAATAGCCAAAAAAGAACTACCGAAATACTGTGAGAAAAGCTGTTCTCATGTTATTTCTGGCCCTGCTGTAATGCATGAAATCAGGACATCTCATGAGAGAGACTGATATTCAAGATTTCAGTCTATTTTTCAGACAAAAAGGTCTGAATATATATCTCTAAATTTCTGGGTTTAGTCATGGCTAGATCTCAAAGCAACAAGAAAAGTATTCCTGAGGTCACAAGTCAAATAGCCACAATACAGAAACAAAAATAACACTTATATTCAAATAGCTTGGAGGAAAAAATCACTGCAAAGCCAATATTCACTTAACATGCTGAGGTGGATGTCTCCTCATTCTCAGTATAATCCTTAATGCCACTGAGGAATTTCTGAAGCTTATTCATAGGGTGGATGGGGGCTATGATTAAACCTAAAGGGCTTGAAGACACCAGCGAATGTTGCAGGACTTTACCATGTATGTGTGTGGCTCTAATCTGTCTAAGAATCATTTCTGATAAACACTTTCAGGATCCAAAGAAACGAGGGCTCTATGAACTATACGGTTTCTGGTGCCCCTGCCAACTCCGAATAAATACACTGTGTGTGTAGCCAAGGTCTTGGAGAATTATTTCCTGAAAACTACTTACTTTAGAACCAGAAGGAATTAATGAAGATGTGCCAGCTATTTCCTTTGCTGGCTTGCATGCCTCAGCCTCACCAATAATAAATAGTAATGGTTTGTACATGAGTTATGCTGCTACACCTCATGTTTTGCACCTTGGAAAGAGAACCAATCCATTCTCTACACAAGCAAGAAAGCACAGAGTGTGAGTTTGTTGCCTCTCCTTGGGTATTGACATTTGAGGCTGGCAATAGCTATCAAAGCCAAACTGCATTTTAAGTCTTTGGGTCTAGCTTCTTTTAAAGTAGCATTTGTGTATTTTAAAACTATTTTCAGAGGTTTAACTTCAGATGTCTTAAAAAAGAGATAATGCAGCTATCAGCACCGGTTAAACAGATTAATATGATAGGCCCAACTTTTTAATCTGCTTGAATAAACATATTTATTATTGTTGGAAAACTTTAAGAAAACTTCAAGAAAACTTCAAAATCACAAGAGATTTATAAATTACCAATTATGTAACAGCTGGAGCAACTAGGAAGATGTTGCTACGTGACAGCAGGCAATAAGGAAGGAGATTTCCAATCTCAGGCCAAAAACACTCATCACAAGTCATCTTTAGAAACCATAAGTCTTTCTATAACCATATTTTATCCTCAGATTCTCTTAGGCTTCCTTTGAAGGAAACCAGCTCACTACTGGGTGACTCCTGAGCAGAGCCGGAGAGGGGGACACTGGGTGCTGGAGGGAGCTCTTCCCAAGAAGCTCCGAGTGTGGGCCCTCCAGATCGACCCTTTCATAGAAACTGGCAGTAACTTTGGTGTTTTCCTTCAGGACACAAAATCCCCTCAATTACATCCATGTTGCCAAGGCAGCATGCTCCAACTCTGCTCGTCTTCTCCACGACCCGACATCTACTGGTGCAGCTTCTAGACAGAAAATCATCAAAACCCTGACTCAACCACACAAGGTTTTATGCTGTGCAAGCAGCCAAGAGGCTATTTCAAGAGGGGCTTTTTATGCAAAAACTGGAGGGCCATCAAACTGAAGCATGCTATGACTATTTCTCCCTGTTTAAAATCCTAAGAGTCAGCCTGAATCTTGTATCCTTTCTGTCTTGTCTCCGGAAAACGCCTCAGATTTGGGGTTGAAAGTGAATACGCTCTGGGCTGACGTGTTGGGAGCTGCTACCCTGCGCAGAGCTTTGTCAGTACAAAGGAAAGAGGAAACGTTTCTGCTGGTATTATTAACATGTCAGTAGCGCTGATAGATTCCAACTGAGATCAAGCCCTGTTGTATTAGCTGTGTGCCAAAAGCAGAGTGGGAAGCAGAGAAAGGGGAGGAAGCGTTATTATTCCCATGTTACAGCTGCAGAAAGTGAGGCACAGGGATTGTGAAATCCTCGAGGTCACACAAAACCGCATGTGGCTCGTATGGGGAATGGAGCCAGCCCCTCACTGTTGCCCCTTCCATCTCTTTAGCTCATGCACATCTCCCCACCTTCCCGGGTTGATTCACACTTTTGGGTATTTGGGAATGCTCCAGAGTTCGGGCTGGTGAAGTAATTCCCAGGTGACTGGCCCCAGGCTGATGCCACATGAGTGGCAGTGTCCCTGTGCATTACTGCACTGCCTTCACTCACACGTATGTGTGAGACAGTTATTTAAAGTCATGGGTTGACCTCTATGTCTGTAACACTGAAGAATATTTGTGGTAAAAATACCTGACTTTATGCTTTCCAGGGAAGCTAGATGGGAAAACAGGAATAAATAGTAGAGAATTCAATAACACAGAGCGCAGTGTTTATTTTTGCACAGGTGGCTGAAGAAAAATTAGAATGATAACTATTGTTGTTATCAACTGTTCAACATTTATCCTTAACATTTCAAAGCAGTGATTTCTGCAATGTGATCTCAGTCATTAATGCTAAATGCAAACAAATCCACATTCATTCTCCAAAAGCCGAGCAGACACCAGCCATCTGAGATGCTACATTAAACAGAATCATCCCCTGGCCAGTAAAGGCACTAAAGATGTGAATTTCATCAGAGAATATTAAATAAATATTTTAAAACTCAGTAAAAAAAACAAACAAAACATGTTTACGAAAAGAATAAAATATATGTAACAGCAAGATTTCTGATTTTTATTATATTGATACATTATATATAATTAAGAAAATCAGCCTCTTTTGGAATGTTTTAGCTCCTGTTTGTACAGAAACAAAGGCTCATGTAATATTTAAGGCTTGAGCCTCTGGCATTTTACTCCTTGGGGTTAAGTGAAAATGAGCAACAGAGGAGGGATGGAGCAGACTGCAGCAGCCCACAAAGGTAGACTCCATGGAGGGCAAGGAACTGAAGAAGCCAGGTAGGCCATGAAAGCAATGAGTGGGGTCTCCTGTGGGGCACACACACATCCCACCAAGGTCTTAAGAAGACGAAATGGAGAATGATTCACATGTATGTATGAAGTTTAATAAGGAAGATGTCTGATTTTGAGATACCAACCCTGTCCCAGACAGAACTGCGGAGCTTCTCCTGCTTTTTACTTTTCCCCCAATTTACTCGTAATTACACATCACTGTAATTTCCAGGAAAAGCATCTGGCCCCTCTCAGAAACCTTTGTGTCCTTGTGGCTGGTCACGGAGTCCCAACAGACCTCCAGTTAAAAGCCACTAGGAAAACATAGCTCCTGCAAGCATTATCACCACTGCTTGCAGTAGCTGAAGCATAACAGTGGCCCTGTGGAAGGTGCGTTGTTTTACATGGGCCAGGGGATGAATATCAAAAAAAAGGCAATAAAAAGTGGAAGTGGAACAAAGCGGAAAGAGAAAATGAAGCTCCTGAGAACCAGTCAGAAGCTTGTTTTTCTGACCCTTTAGGGTGGCAGGGAGAGGGTTCACATGGAATGAGAAAGAGTTGAGATCTACTCGTTGGTTGGAGTTATGTTTTTGTTTATTAATTCTGGGGACAAAACACATCAAGAGGGTGCAGAACAAAACCGGGTCCTCCACCCTCCCAGATGAAGCAACATCTATGGGTTGGTTTATTTTTCAGGTCTGTGGTTTGTCTGGGGTTTTCACTGCCGCTAACCCCAGTGCTTTATATCCAGTTTAAGGGTGACACCAGGCAGGCAGCCCCACAGGGCACCCTGCTTCTTAGCAGAAACAGGGGGCAGCACTGCCTGCTGATGCTCACGAAGAGGCACCTGCTCCCTGGTGCCGTTCTTGTTTTTGGCTTTCTCATCAGGAGAAGTCTGGTCCAACAGAAAGCAGTGGATGGACCAGACAGCAGCCTGTGGACAGTCGACCAGCTCCCTTAATGAACACTCTTCCCAGATTTAAAGGGTAGAGAAATATATGAGTTATACTGCCTTACACCAAACCTAGAGTCTATAATATTGTCTCAGTCTAGTCTTGCTGGACCTGGAAGTGAAACCAGGGTTTGGTTAAGGGTCATGTCTGCCAGGCTTGAGGATGTCCTCTTGACATCCCCATTTCACCTTGCTGTCGTTGCCTCCTTTCTTCCCACAGTCCCTGCAGTTTGACAGTATCTATTGCCTGCTGAGCACCACCAGTATATCTGCCTTAGAGATGGTTACATGTGATGCTGGTGTGTTTGCTTCTTGCACACACGCTTCCAATTCAGCACACCCTCCAAAGAAATATCCAGAAAGAAATGAGGACACATTTCACCTTTCAGGTGACCCTTCATTGCTCTTCACCTTCCAAAGCTCATTTCCACAGCACTTTGCATGCAAAAAGGCCTGTAATTAGGTGGCAACTATCTCTGCTTCCTAGTAGACCAACATAATTATCTCCCCTCTTAGATGTCATATGACACCACTGCTCTTAAGGATGGAGGACTGAGCCCTTCTTACTATAAGATGGGCAATTCTAGGCAGTGGGTCTGTGAAGTGATCAAATGGGATAGTTCCTCTTGCTTCCTTAGGATTATATTAACACCATGTTACAAGATTTAACTTCACTCCTATTTCATTTCACTCCAGTGCTTTAGGGGCTTGAGTGCTTTGAGCAGGAAGAGACCCTGTTGAAGCTGCAGCTCTACTGGCTCTGGCTGCCTGCAGAAGCAGAGCAAACACCTTTAGGCACCATTTCAGCGAATTTGGCTAAGCAGGTTCATCTTTGTCTATTTGTCCCTTAGGACTTTGCTCAGTGCAGACCAGGCTGCTGTCATGGATGGCAACAGGGCTCTGCAGCTGCTCTCCCTTGCGAGTGTGGCTATTTCCCAGTGCAGAAAACACCTCATTTTGTGTAATCCTAAACAATTTCTCACCTACCCTACTCCTCAGCCCCTTAAAGTACATGCTGTAGCTATTCAGCCACCCAGCATGCCACAGTGCAAAGGGTACCAGGGACGTGAGGAAATTCTTTAAATTTCAAACATATATGTTTACTGTGAAGGAATCTGCAGCTGGAAGGGGGAGCCGTGAGAATGGAAATGTTTGCTGAAAGTGTTTAAAAAATAACCAGAGCACAAAGCAAGGGACAAAACCGATGTTTTGCTGTGAGTGCAAACCAGGAACGATGACTGTGTGATGGGACTCTACCAAACTGGATTTGAATTGCCCCCTGCTCCCGACCGGGGAAGGAAGAGCAGGGAGAGCAGCATTCCAGCCTGCTCCATAGGTGTCAGCCAGGCTCTGAGGGGCAGCTGCCCACCGCCAGCATCTGGACTGCGGCTGTAGCCGCCTCACTGGCTGGAGCATGGCTGGCACTGGGGAGCTCCATCGCTTGCAGCCTCAGGGGGAAACTCTCTCTCAGCCTGACAACAAGGTTGATATTTTCCTGGCTCCCCCAGTGAGATAGATTAGGCCCATGAGCACCACTTTTAGGCTCTTTCTGCACAATATCCCTTGGAAAGGTGCTTTCCTGCCACTATCTGGCATGCCAGCCTGGACTATCAGCTGTCTGAGGCTGGACACACAGGCATGGCGAGGGAGAAGGGTATTTCAGAGACTGGCAAGAAACTTCTTGCAGCTACTGCTCAGCAGGTGCCCAAAGCCCCCCCGCACTCCAGTTTCTTGGCCCTCTGAAAGATGCATGGTAGCCCCCAGTGTTCCCATCACTTGGTGCTCCACCATCCTCAGGGGAGCCGGCTGCAAGCCGTGGTATGCTGCCAGCAGCTATTGACTTATTTTTCCGTGCATGGCTGGGTAAGTAACCTTAATTAAAAACATGAAGCCCACAGTTTGTATCACATTTGCGATGTTAAACAAGCTCTGGAAATAGAAACCCTGTTTTCATTTAAGCTTTTCAACTGTGATCTAAGTAATAAAATATGGAGGGGGCGGGTGCGTGTGAGATTTACATGTGATGATTTGGGAGATCTCGCTGCTTTAGAGGCTTGTAAGGCGCCGTAGTGCCAACTGCTCCTGCCGCTGCCTCACCGCGCTTGGCAGCTCCTGCCCCACGCAGACACTTGTTTTTTTCCAGAGCCGCTTTCCAAATGCTGATTTCGGCTCTTGTTGCTGTGATTTATTCTGGGTGCCGGTGTGGGATCTGCCAGGCCTTCAGCAACCTGCTGCCCTGACTGCCCATACCCTGCCTGGCACTGGGCAGGCGGTCAGGCAGTGTACACCTCCACTGCTCCTGGGGACCACAGATGTTCTTAAGGACTGCCAGGCACCCTGCAAGCACAGGCACTGATCCCATGAACCCAAGGCCAAGAGGCACCATGATCAGAAGGTGCAGAAGAGGGTTATCTTTGCCTTCCTTATTGCTCCTGGGCCATCACATAGGGAATGAACATCCATCCCACCATTACAGGTAGGCAGGAGGGGATGCTCTTCCAAGAGCACCTGTTCTGCACCCTGCCAGTGCATGGTCTGACCCCACTCCAGTGTCTGCCTTAGCCTGCAGGGCCCTCAGAGACCTCAACCATGTCTCTCACTGGGAGCTGCAAGCCAGAGCCTGTGCCTGCAGTGCCAGAGGTTCTCATTCCGGTTGTGCCAGAAGGGCTGATAGCAGGGAATGGGAACATAACAGGGCAAATACTTGTCTGAAGGCTGCAAATGTTTGAAATCACCTTCACATTTCATTGGAGTGAGCAGGAGCCCTGAGGAGCTTGGTTTTGATCGAGGCTTCCTTAGTCTTTTTTTGCTGTAATATAACAGCATTTCCAAGGTCATGAACAGTTCAGCTCGGCATAGAAATGGCTGGAGCGACGTATTTTGCAGCAAGCTCCTAATACATGCTAATACACTAGCACAGAGGCATTCACCCCACGTTGTCCCCCTTTGTCCCCCATCCCCCTCAAGCTATTTCTGAATTCTCTGGCCAGGGCATGCACTATGAAGGAGCCTTAAACACGGCTTTGATTAAAAATCCGTGAAAGCGTGGGATGCACAGGCTGTGCAGAAACCATTTCTATTTACACTCATTTCTATCCTTTCTTTTTTCGGCCGGGGACTGACAACAAGTTGCTTGGGTTTTTTTTTTTCCCACCCTGGGGATAGAGGTTTTTTTCTTTAATGATGGGACACCTTCTGCACATTGCCCCTTCCCCAGCCTCCCTCTGGGTTCGTTTCTGGAATCACAGAAATAACAATCGAGTCGGTAACGGCCGACTCCAGGGTACCGGTCTTCCGGGGACTCCCTTTCTCAGCGGCTGTGGTTATGTGATGTCGCAGAGAGCGGCCGTGACGGAGCGGTCCAGGCAGAGGAGTAGGGCACAGGAAGTACCCCAAGGCGGGGCAGAAACCGAGCGGCAGAGCCCGGGAGGGGGAAAGAGGCGGCGGGAGGAGGTGCCCGGGGCAGAGGCTGCAGCAGGTACCTGCCCGCGCCGTGGCTCCGGGCTGGGAGGAAGGCAGCCTCCAGCCAGCCTGTCCCCGTCGCTCCAGACGCAAAGGCCGCGCAGAAGCGCGTTCCCCTCCGCGGTGGCCGTCTGGTGTGGAAACACGGGGGGAAATGAGGCCAAGGTGATGAGAGGGGAAGAGATAAAGCCGGTAGCGGCTGTGCAGACTCAGGTCCTTTGGGGTCACGTGATCCCCCAGCCTGGGGACCAGGACGGGGACAGGGATGCCACGGGGAAGAGAGGTGCCCTGGGGGCTGCGCTTAGATGAGCCCGCTCCGCGCACGTCCCGCCAGCCCGCGGGAGCAGACGGCTGCGCCCCGCTCACCCGCGGCGGTCAAGCAACGTCTGAATTACATCCTTGTAAATATTGACTGTGGCCATCTTCCTCGTTTCTGCGCACAGTAACCGAAGCGTCAAGCCCGGTGGAGCCGGAGCCGGGCTGCTGCGTCTCAGGGTAACAAGGGGCCAGAGGACCCTGGGACCAGGGGCACATCCGTGGGAGCTGGCCGGGGCGCACGCAGAGCTCGCCGACGACCGAGCATCGCGTCTCCGAGGGAGCGCGCCGACCGCGCCGAGGATGCTAAAGGGAATGGGTTGTCTCCCGGCTCGGACAGCGGTCTAATCTATAACCTTGTAACGGGGGAACACACACACACAAGAGAAGACGGAAGAGGGGGGGGGGGGGGAAGATGTTTCCTGGTCCGCCTTCATTAAACGCCAGCGTTAATGAGTGGTGTAGGGCTGCGGCTGCCCGCGCTGCCGTTGCCTCGCCGGCAGTGCCCCCCGCCCACCCCTCGCCCCCGACGGGGGTCTTTCCCGCTGGCAGCGTGACCCCAGCCGATGTCCTCAACCGCCTTTCCCAGGGGACACCCCGTGCGCTGCCGTCCACTCGGCTCCCCTCGCCGAGCTCCTGCCGCCCCTCCACGCACCGCCCCCCGACGCCGGGATGCACGGGTAGGGGCCGTGCCCTCCCTGGGGCTCTGGGGTACCCTCATCGGCCGTACCACCCTCTCCGGGGGATGGGGCGCGGAGATCACGGCCGTGTGAGTGGCTGGGCGGCTTTGCGCGTTTGGTGGTCGTTAAAAACAATTTGCTTCCCTCCCCCCTTGGGGAGGGGGAAGGGGAAAACCATTCCGGGGGAGGGGAGGGGAAAGGGGGGGGGAAGAAAGGAGACAAAGAGAGAGCAGGGGAGAGAACACCAAGCCCAACAGAAAACCCGCTCTCCGAACTATTGCGACACGGAGCGAGGAGCGCGGCGGAGGCTGGCGGTGAGGTGCGAGCGAGAGCAGAGCGGGCCGGGCCGAGGGGACCGGGGGAGCGGGCCGGGCAGCGGGAGCGGACCGGGTCTAGGAAGGGGGGGGGGGGGGGGGGTGAGAGCGGGTTGGGCCGTGGGAGGGGCGGGCTGTCCCCCCCCGTGGGGGGGC